>ML275782.1:3044-56249 GCA_005239495.1 Nicotiana undulata
ATCATCATAAAAGTGCCCCTCGGGCCAAAATCATTTCTCATAACAGATGCCCTCAGGCATTCCCTCAATCACTCAGTATCAATCATCACTCAGTATCAGCCCCGCGGGCAATCATCATCACTCAATCGGTACCGGCGCTCACTGGGGGTGTGTTACAGACTCCGGAGGGGCTCCTACAGCCCAAGCGCTATAACAAGCCACAACATGGCATAAATCACACACAATATTGGCCCTCGGCCTCTCTCTTATCACAATATCCTCACAATAATGGCCCGCAACCTCACTCAGTCAGACACTCTCAACATGCCCTTCATGCCATAAATATACCGGGTTCTCAATCCAAAAACAGTGTTTCATTTTCAATAAATAGTATCACATACTCTGAGTGTCAAAACAATTATCAAGAAAAGACTGAGTGAAAATCATAACATATTAAGTGAGGAAAATAGTAAAAATAACCCCCAAGGGGTAAACAGATGGACATTAGGCCCCAAACATGGCTTACAACCCAAATCATATCAATACTATTAAGCATAGGCTTTAAAATCGATTTCGCAACTCAATAGTTGCCTAAATAGGAAATATATTTCCAAAGTTCCAACCTTTGCATTCCAAAACCCGTGAAAGAGTGCAGAGTCCGAGGTTTCATACCCTCAGAACAGGATTTAAAGACATTACTAACCTCAAAACTAGCCCGGAATTATTCTGCAACACGCTTGCCTCTTGAATCAACCTTCGAAGTCTACAAATCTACCAAGTTAAGATTTTTATCATCAACATATGCTTAAGAAATAAATTCCAATTGAAAAATATCGAATTTAACTCAAAAATCCGAAACCGGTCAAAATCCGACCCGCGGGGCCACATCCTGAAACTCAGAAAGTTTTACAGAAAAGTGTTATTCATCTTCCCACGAGTCCGAACATATAAAGAGCACCGAAATTGGAGGCGTTTGACCCCTCAAATCGACCCTTGAAGGTCTCATAATCTCATGCCCCAAATTCCTATTTTTCTACTGTTTTTCATGAATTAAAGGCTGGGGTTATGGTCTATAATCACCCATAAACAAGTTTTAATAATCAAATTGCTTACCTCTGTGATACCCACTGATTTTCTCCTTAAAAAATCGCCCAAAAAGCTTCTCCCCAGTCAAAAATTGGAAGAAAACTTGAACTGCTCGTTATATATATACTGTTCACGCGTTTTACTGCTCCCAATGGATTCCTTGTGAAATTATAATCAATTTAGGCTTTGAATCACTCAATTTGACCTTATAATGAAGGAGATATGTAGGTTTTAAGATTTGCAAATAGTGCAGGTTTTTAATACGCCGTCAGGGGCAATTTCGTCATTAACCCAAAATATCTGGGCAACCTTGGTAAAATAGCCATAAAATCCTCATACGATGTCCAAATTCGACGATTTTTGCTACGGGTCCGTAATTACGATACGGATATAATTCTTCTTTCAAAACAGTAATCAGAGCTCATTTATTCAATATGATATCATTTATGCTTAAAGAAACGACGCCGAAGCATAAGAAAAACGAGCACAACGCAGCCCAAACCTATCCAAAACTCACCCGAGCTCCTTGGGACCCCAACCAACTATACCAACACATCACATATGATCATTCAAACTTAGTTTCACTCTCAAAATACCAAAACTAACATCAAAATACCAAATTTACATCGGATTTAAGCCTAAGAACTTTGAAATGTTTAAAATCCACCAAAGATGCCGAAACTATCCAAAACAACTCCGATTGACTTGAAATTTTGCAGACACATCCAAAATGATATTACAAACCTGTTCCAACTGTCGGAATTCCATTCCGACCCCGATAGCCTATTTTTCACTGCCGACCGGAAATCACCAAAAACTAACTTTCGCCAATTCAAGCCTAATTCTACACCGGGCATCAAAGAATTATTCTGAACACACGCCTAAGTCCCAAATCACCTAACAAAGCTATTCGAGCCATAAAATCCGCATTTCAAGGTCGTTTACCAATAAGTCAACTCTCAGTTGACTTTCCCATTTTAAGGCTATTTTTAAAGACTAAGTGACTGAATTCTCATTTAACCATTCCGATTTCAAGCTTATCAACTCTAACACATCAATAATAGAATAATCGGTCTATGATATGTCAATAACAACAATTATAATGCAGGTTTTACGTAACGACAGACCGGGTCGTTACATGGAATGTGCCTTCAAGCTTCCAACTTGCAATTTTTTTTTGATTTTGACACCCTCATTTTCCCCCGGAATAGAGTCAAATTTAACCAAATTTTAAATCACTCCGGTTGACTCTAATTCTATATTTTTGTTGGCATAACTAACACCCATGGAGTTGGTTGGCGGATGTTCAAGGATTGATTCCTCAAAGTAGCACTCACTCCACCATCGGAATTGAATTCTTCTTGACTTCCATCCACACTTTCAACTTGAGATGCATGATGAGTCTCCATCAATGCTTGCATTTGATCCTCCAAAGTGCGTATGTGTTCATCATTTTGAGCCACATTATTTTTCAATTCTTCAAGTGCAAGGTTGTGCTTTTCCTCATTTTCAAGAATGGCCTCCAACATGAGCATCATCCTCTCATCTTGAGCATTTGAGAGTTCTTCTTGGCGTTGTTCAAGTGCCAAGGAAGAATTTTCATCTTCTTGGCTATCACTCACCTCCAAGGCTTTTTGAACCCTGGAAGCTTCAATCATTGCGTCCATTTGTGAGTGCAATCTTTCAAGTGCCAAATCATTTTGAAGATTAATCTCCAAAAGCTCTTCCAATGCATTTTGCTCATGGTTCCCTTTTTCAAGTAAGCATTCCAACATGAGCTTGAAACCTCCGTTTCTACCATGCTCAATTTCCTCCACTTCATGGCCCCTAAAATTTCCATCACAAAAAGTAGATTCATCATAGTGGGGGCTCAGGGAAGGGACGGGCAAATACAAACAATCATCCCAATGACCATTTTGGCAACCACACCTATCACAAATACTCCACTCATANGAGAATTTAAACAATTTTGCCACGAGTGTGGTCCTCCACAATAAGGACAAGGGTCATCAAAATATGAACAACTACCATCCGACCAATTATCATTATATGATGCCATTTTTTTTTTTGAAAAATTAAGAAAGTAAACAAGAAAAATAATTACACAAATATTCACAAGTTTGGATCAAAGCACTTAAGCTTACTTCTCCAACAACCTAAGTTACGCCAATTGTTCCCCGGCAACGGCGCCAAAATTTGATACACTCAATTTACACCTTAAAATAGGGTAAGCGATCGTTGTCAAATATAGTAACCCAACTAGGTTGGGGTCGAATCCCACAGAGAACAATATGAGGGCGATTAGGAATGCTAGAGAGTTATCACTTATCGCCCAATGCCAAACAAATAAGAATTTCGGGTTTTGTAAAGTGTTTATAACTAAATGCGACAATATAAACTAACCTAGAAAGCGAGTAAAATGATCAATGGCAAAAAGAATGAATGCATCGGGTATTACACTCAAGTAACAATCCAATGTATTTCACGATTTTACAAATATGAGTGAGTTATGTTAATTAGCCACGGATAATATNTGAGTTCTTGTAATTAATCTTTCCCAACCCCAAATAATCTTTTCCAAAATTAATTCGGAGTTAATGAGTGAGTCCTAGGGTTAGCTAATCCCTTTGGAAACATTAAAGAACAAGAATAATTAAAATAACAAACACCCACTTCATAAATATAATAAAATCATTCAATACATAAGCACAACAAGGTATTTAATCCACACTTTAAATATGAATATTCCCATAAACAAGATTCAAGTGTTGGAAAAATACTACACACTTAGATATTCAATACAAAACAAGGAAATGAAGAAATAAACATAAATGGGTAAGAAATCCTTAACCAAAATGATTAAATCTTCAAGACCTAAGTGTGTGTGCAAAGCCCTAGCTTCAATACTTGTTCTTCTCTCTCAAAATTATCTATACAAAACTAAAAATATGTCCAAAGATGTAGAAGAAAATCTGCTAGGTCGGTATAAAAGAGGTTTTGGGGATTAAAATGAGAAAATAGAAAACTGCCCATGACTTGCCCAGAAAATACACTGTGCGTTCGCACAAAAAGACCTGCGTTCGCACTGAGTCAGGTTTCCAAAAGCACTGCGATCACATGTAACACTGTGCGGTTGTACTGTGCTTTTGACCTCCTTGTTGACCAATCTAATTAACTCTCTGCATTTGCACTCTATTAGCTGCGTTCGCATTGTATGAGGTCATGGACCTGTGCGATCGCGCTTAATTCCCTGCGATCGCATAGTGTAAAACTTGGCAGACTTCATTTCTCTAATTTTTTGCTTCTTTTTGACTTGTTTTCAAATGATTTCTTCACAATCAACTCTAAATCATTTGACACCTGAAATATGTCAATAAATATCAAGAAATGTCTTAGTTCCTCAATAAAATTACACAAAAACTTAAGTATTAAGAGGAGATAAGTTGGTAAAATACCAACTTATCAGCAGACTGTTTTGCGTGGTCTCGTTCAGATATGACAGGTATCCCCCCAGAAGTGATGATTCATAAACTAAATGAAGATCCATCCTTCGTACTTGTTAAGCATAAGCCAAGAAATCAAGGACCATTCAAGAACCAAGTGATTAACGAAGAGGTACAGAAACTCTTGAAAATTGGTTCGATACGTGAGGTAACGTACCCTAACTGGCTAGCTAACATGGTAGTACCTAAAAAGAATGGTAAATGGAGAGTATGTGTAGATTATACTGACTTAAATAAAGCATGCCCCAAAGATACGTTCCCACTACCGCACATAGATCATATGATTGATGCCACCGCAGGTCATGAATTGTTAAGCTTTTTTTAGATGCGTATTCTGGTTATAATTAGATCAAAATGGATACCTCAGACGAGGAAAAAACATCCTTCATTATAAAGTCATGCCTTTTGGCTTAAAAAATGCTGGAGCCACGTACCAAAGGCTAGTGACCAAGATGTTCCAGGAACATCTGGGGAAGACGATGGAAGTGTACATAGATGGCATGCTGGTAAAATCAACACGGGCGGAAGAACATTTCCAGCACCTCTCTATTACCTTTGAAATTTTACGCAGGTATAATATGAAGTTGAATCCCGAAAAATGTGCTTTTGGCGTCAAATCAGGTAAATTTTTGGGTTTCCTTGTATCAAACAGAGGAATAGAGGTGAGTCCTGCTCAGATTAAAGCTATGGAAGAAAAACCTGATATACTAACAAACAAAAAAGAAGTTCAAAGACTAACGGGAAGAATTGCAGCCTTGGGAAGATTTATTTTCAAGTCTTCCGAAAAAAGTTTTAAATTCTTTTCAGTTCTCAAAAAACAAAATCAGTTCGAATGGACTGAAGAATGTCAGCAAACCCTCAAAGATATGAAAGCTTATCTATCAAAACCCCCGCTGCTATCAAAGCCAAAGGAAGGGGAGAGGCTGTACATCTACCTTGCTGTCGTAGAAATCGCTGTAAGTGCGGTATTGGTAAGGGAAGATAAAGGTAAACAGTATCCTACTTATTATGTAAGCAAAACATTACTAGATGCTGAAACCAGATACCCGCATCTAGAAAAGTTAGCCTTAGCTTTAATAATGTCATCTAGAAAATTACGACCATATTTTTAATGTCATCCAATCACCGTTGTGAATTCATATCCATTAAGAAATATACTGCATAAACAAGAACTATCAGGAAGATTGGCTAAGTGGGCCATAGAGTTAAGTGAGCATGACATAATATATCAGCCTAGGACTGCAATAAAGTCTCAAATTTTAGCTGATTTTGTCGCTGATTTTAATAATACCATCGTCCCTGAAGTGGAAAAAGAGTTACAAATCTTTAACGGCGCTAACCCAGGTCTGTGGACCCTATTTACGGATGGTTCTTCCAATGTAAAAGGTGTCAGTTTAGGCATAGTCTTAATATCACCCACGAGTGAAAAGACACGACAAGCTATCAAATGTTATCCTATAACTAACAATGAAGCAGAGTATGAAGCTGTTATTGCTGGTCTAGAACTGGCACGAGAACTCTCAATCGAGAAAATCACAATAAAAAGTGACTCCCAACTGGTGGTAAATCAAATGCAAGGGACTTATATCGCTCGAGAAACTCGAATGCAACAATATCTAGAAAAGACACGAGAACTCGTGAGACAATTCAAAATGTGGAAGGTAATACAAATACCTAGAGAGGAAAATGCAGAAGCAGACGCATTAACTAACCTTGCATCAGTCACGGAAATAACAAATGAATACAATGCAATTGTCGTACATCTAATTCATTCAGCGATCAACCCTGACAAAAATGAGGTAACTTTTAACAACTTAACTTGGGATTGGAGAAACGAAATTTTAATTTTTTTGCAAAATGGCACCGTACCTGAAGACAAAAAGCAGCTCAAGCACTTCGCCGCAAAGCTGCATGGTACTGCCGCATTCGCAACTCATTATACCGCAAGATGTTCGGAGGTCCCCTAGTGAAATGCCTCGGACCTAACCAAACGGAGTTCGTGGTGAAAGAAGTTCACGAAGGACACTGTGGAAATCACGCAAGGGCGAGATCCTTGGTAAAAACCCTATTCAGAGCTGGGTACTATTGGCCCAAGATGGAAGAAGAAGTTGAGAACTTCGCATCCAAATGCGACAAATGCCAAAGGTTTGCCAATAACATGCAATGACCAGCGGAATTATTGCACCCAATAATATCCCCATGGCCCTTCATGAAGTGGGGAATGGACATAGTAGGACCTCTTCCCGCAGCTAAAGGACAGGTACGAGTAAATACTCGTGCTAACCGACTATTTTACAAAATGGGTAGAGGCTGAAGCTTTTTGTGATGACCCAAAAGGTCATCCTATGTTAATTTAGCTAAATTTTGTGTTACGAGGCCCCAAAAGCCTCCGTTAATCTCACCTCGATATGCGTGCATAGCCCGGGCGTGTAGCTGGGAACTTTTTATGTGAAAACTTGATGAAAAAGGTAAATCATAGTAATTAATTGAATACAATTGACTTTGGTGAATATTTTTGTTAAACGGACCCAGATCCGTGACTTGACGGTCCCGGAGGGTCCGTAGGAAAATATGGGACTTGGGCGTATGCCCGGAATCAAATTCCGAGGTCCCAAGCCCTAGAAATGAATTTTAAAAAAAAATTATTTTCTGAAAAATATAAAGGTCTTTGTAAAATGAATATTCATGTGAAAACCGTGTTACTGGGACCGTATTATGGTTCCGGGGCCCAGAACAGGTTAAATATATGTTATATGAGTTATCTGTGAAATTTGGTGCAAAACGGACTTGGAGTGACGTGTTTCGGATCAAAATCGGAATAATTGAGCCTTATGAAGTTTTAAGAAAATTCTATGAGTTTTGAGGTTTAATTCATTGATTTTGATGATATTTTGGTGATTTGAATGCTTGAATAAGTCCGTGGTATGACTTGGGAGTCGTGTGTGTTTTTGGTTTTGAGCCCCGAGGGCTCGGGTGAGTTTCGGGTGGCTAACGGGGTGTTAAAAGTATGAAACATCCGGTGTTTCTTGAGTTTTCTGGTGTCTGTTAGTTTCCTCTATGCGATCGCATAGGCTATGTCGCGATCGCATAATGTAATTGAGGGGGGGGGGGTTGTGTGACTCTATGCGATCGCATAGTTGCTTCCGCGATCGCATAGAGTGTAGGTGATCTGGGTGGGGGCCGGGTAATTACTCTCTGCGATCGCATATTCCCTTCCGCGATCGCAGAGCTCAAGCCAGTTCTCTTCCGCGATCGCAACCATCATCCTGCGATCGCATAGGGTGAGGTCTCAGTGTTCCGCGATCGCATAATCCATCCTGCGATCGCATAGGGTCAGCCAAGTTCTCTTCTGCAATCGCAACTCCCTTTCTGCGATCGCAGAGTGTATTTTTGCCCAGTTATTGTCTTAAGTCTAAAACAGAATGTTATTTCGGGATTTCCACTTTTTCATCAACTCCTTCTTCTCCAAAGCCCCATTGACGACCTCCAAGATAGTTTCCCTCCATAACCACTTGGGTAAGTGTTCCTAACACCAATTTCTTCCATTTTTCTTCCCTAATCACTAGAATCTAGGTCTAAAAACATGAAATCAAAGTAGAAATTAGGGGTTTTGGGTAGAGTTAGGGTTTATGATATTTTGGGTAATTCAACCTCAATTTGGGGTCGGATTTCAAAACAAATCATATATTTAAACTCGTTGGGGTATGGGTAATCGGGTTTTGGTCCGAGCCTCGTGTTTGGACCAAGCGGGCCCGGGGTCGAATTTTGGTATTTTTGGAAGAATGCTAGGAATTTTATATTTAGGCTATGTGATTGTAGTAATGAGTCATTATTGATGTTAATAATTTAATTATGTCTAGATATTGTCGTTTCGGAGTTGAATTCAAAAGGAAAGGCATTATTAGAAGATTAAATTGCTGTTCTTGGACCCGAGGTAAGTGTCTTGCCTAGATTTGATGAGGGAATATGTATTGTTTGCTATGTGCTAAGTGTTTATCATGTTCAATGCATAGGTGAGGTGACGAGTACCTATGCATTGTGGGTCAAGCATGCCCGTGAATCTATTTTTGATGAAATTCTTATTATTACTTCCATATTCAGTGTATTATGAAATTGTCTCTACTTGGAAGTAGATTGTTGTTGAAAATCCTCGTTGATGAACTTGCGATGTAATGGTTCTATTAAGGACCCAACTATAAAGGATATACGTGAAAATGTTGGTTATAGCTGAGACACTTGCCGGACAATTGTTATGATATTGACTGAGATATTCCCCTTGTCGGGTGTTTATGATCTGTATTTTCACTATGCTGCATTCCTTGCCATTTGATATTGTCATTTTTATGGTGAGGAAGAGTGTAAAGCATGAAGGGTGATGCCGTGCCATGATTTACATTGATTACATCATAAAATGCATAGTGAGGAAGAGAATAAAAGCACGAAGGTTGATGTCGTACCATGATTCACATTGATTAAAAGCACGAAGGTTGATGCCGTGTCATGATCTGTATTGCCTCACATTATACAATGCATTGTGAGGAAGAGAGTAAAAGCACGAAGGGTGATGCCGTGCCATGATTTATATCATCTTATATCGTACATCGCATTGTGAGGAAGAGAGTAAAAGCACGAAGGGTGATGTCGTGCCATTACATACATTGCTCGTATTTATACTTGTTACGTTAGTATTCTTGTTAATTTGCTCTTTTGCTTTCTCCTATGTGTTAATTAATTGTTCTTATCTCTCACTTGTCACCCCCATTAACTGCTCCCGTATCCCATGCTTATCTGTCTATTCCTGCATTTGTCTGTGATATATCTTGTAGAACTGTACAGGTAGATTATCGTTGTCAAGTCTAGCCTCGTCACTACTTCGGCCGAGGTTAGGCTCAGCACTTACTCAGTACATGGGGTCGGTTGTGCTGATGCTACACTGCACTTCTTATTGTTGTGCAGATCCTGCGATCGGACCCAGTGGACATCGTTGAGGGAGTATCCTTCAGTCCACCTCAGAGACCTCAAGGTATACCCGCTGGCGTTCGTGGGCCTTGGTGTCTCTCCTATCATTAGTTCTTTATTCTGTCTCGTCTTTCCTCTAGTACTCAGAGACAATTATGTATTTTTCTTTCAGACTTTGTATTTAGCACTCCTATAGATAGTTCGTGAGTTTGTGACTCCCGGTTTTGGGGCTTATGCAACGTATCGTACTTGTTATTCCACTTAGCCTTGAAATTTTATCTATTTTCGCTGTTAAAATTTGTAAACTATTTTTGGTTAATTCTGTTAATTCAGTGTTATCATGTTAGTTTAACTGTACATGTTGGCTTGTCTAGCGGGTCCAGCGTTAGATGCAGTCACAGCCTGAAGGTGGGATTTTGGGTCGTGACACTTTCAAACAGGTGCGAGAAAAAGAAGTCAAAAGCTTCCTATGGCGAAACATAATATGCCGCTTTGGAATACCGAAGGAGATCGTGTGTGATAATGGACCACAATTCATAGGCTCGCAAATCATAGAATTCTTTGAAAGCTGACAAATCAAACGGATTACTTCAACGCCAAATCACCCTGTGGCTAATGGTCAAGCTGAATCAACAAACAAAGTCATCATCAACAATCTAAAGAAGCGGCTAGAAAAAGCCAAAGGGAATTGGCCTGATGAGTTACCAGCGGTATTATGGGCATACATAACGACTTCAAAAATAGCCACGGGAGAAATTTCGTTCGCACTTGTTTATGGCTTAGAAGCCTTAATACCCGTAGAGATTGGCGAACCAAGCATAAGGTATACATCAACCACAGAGGATGAAAACAAAGATGAACTAAGCATTAATCTGGACTTACTCGAACAAAGAAGAGAAGCTGTATTGATACGAATGGCAACTTAAAAACAAATCATCGAACGTTATTACAACCGTAAAGCTCGCCTCAGATACTTCAAGATTGGGTACTTCGTTCTTAAAAAAGTCTTTCAATCAACAAAAGAAGCAAGTGCATGAAAGCTAAGTCCAAACTGGGAAGGACCCTACAGATTCCAAGGTATAGCTGGGAAGGGCGCCTACGAGCTGGAAGCTATGGACGACAGAATCCTACCAACAAGCTGGAATGCCATCCATTTGAAGAAGTACTACTTCTAAGGAAAAGGAATACCCCCAGTCAGGTATCACACATTGGTTTTTTTTCTTGAATGTTTAAAATTTTACCAACCTTTTTAGATGATAGGAATAAAGCTAACCCATCACCAGATGATGATATTAGACCTGCAAAGACGCGAGGAAGTAACTGAATTCACGGTCTAGGGTTACACTTTCTGATGGACCTTTTAAAAGGGTTAAGCAGTCATCATCTAAAAACTATATACCTTCGAGTCCCGTATGTTTTACCTTTTCAGGAAAAAGGACCACAAGGAAGGAATAGTCAAGTTCTCGAGATTTCATTCTTCAAAGCTCAAACACTTGGGGGACTATACATTATGGAAGGCTAAGACGAAGCAAAGAAGACTATCAAAAAGTCAAAGCTTGAGCCTGAAGATCCATCTACCCAACAAGTCAAGTGATACAAGCAAAATCGAAAGAGCCAAAGACTCATACACAAAGCCTAATCCAAAAAACCTTCGAACATGTTCAGGTTAAAAGGCAAAATGTTAGCTACGAGAAAGAAATGCACATCTTTGTACTTACTCAAAAGAAAACTGTTGTAACCAAAAAACAGTTAAGGATAAAATATCATCATNTAAAAGGCAAAATGTTAGCTACGAGAAAGAAATGCACATCTTTGTACTTACTCAAAAGAAAACTGTTGTAACCAAAAAACAGTTAAGGATAAAAGATCATCATTGTACTCATTCAAAAATTGTTGTAACTAAAACTAGTTACGAAATATTTGTACTCATATAGAAAACTGTTATCAAATAAAACAGTTACGGATGAAAGATCAAAATACTTGTACTTGTTCAGAAAACTGTTATTAAATAAAACAGTTACGGATGTAAGAGCATTTCCCTCGTACTCATTAAAAATTGTTATAACAAAAATAGTTACGGGTGAAAATCTCAACCTAAATAAAAACTGTTACGAACTAAAAATAGTTACTCTCTTGTATTAAATCGAAAAAACTATTACGTACGAAAAACAGTTACGAAATACAAGTGTATCAAATATGTTAAAAGAAAACAGCTGCAACATGAGTTTTAGACGATAATCAAACACATGTAAAATGTTGTGGAAGTTCAAACAAAAACTTCCCTCAGAAATATTCTTAAGCATGTGAAAAATTCCTATCACTCTATTGCATTATTACACCAATATGAAGTTGAGACGTCTTCTTCATTAAGTGTCGATAAAAAAGGTCCCTCTTTCATAAATAATGCCTACAACAAAAAGGCTCGCATTTTATATGCAAACATCGTGCCTACTATGAAAAGGTATGAATAATTTTAGCATCTTTAGAGGTAAAACAAAAACCTCAGAAATTAAACTTGCAAAAGACTTAAGATTGAAACAAAAACTCGAAGCAAAAACGTCATACTTGCATATAATAAAAAAAGCGGCTAAGTAAGAACTAAGTATTAACTAATATTTAGCCGCATATAGTTTCTGTACATTAGGGTGCCCCTAAGTTGTCAGTTGAGGACTTTAAAAGATCTAAATTTACCCCCGATGGAGCTGGGGGTAACCACCAATCAAATAAAATAAAAAAGGTGAACCAACATCTTAATCTTCTTGAGGAGGGGGATTGACTTCTTCATCAGCAGAGGGAGTAAGAGCAGCTTGGGACGAAGAGGCTCGGACAATAGGAGTCTCACCTTCAGGTGGGGAAAGATTCAAACCTTGTTGAGCCTTTTCCATGGCTTCTTTGGTTTTAGCAATCTCAACGTTAAGGTCGAAATCTCCACGACTCATTTCCATCAATGTATCGAGGCGAGAATTCATGTACGCCCAACTAACATGGACAGCTGCCGCCTCTTTGAGAGTTTCGTAATCGCTCTCCCATATCTGAAGCTCAGCCCTTAGCCCATCCTTCTCAGCTTCAGCAGCTTCATGGGCAGCCATCAAAGGTACAATTGACTCCTCCAGAGATTGGATTTTGTCTAAAGCAATGCGAAGATCCTCCTGAGTCCGTGTGAGTGACTGCACAAGCTCGCTTGAGTATTCCTCCTTCTTCTCCAGCAAGGCTTTCAAGCTCCTAACTTCTTCCGAGGCACGGGATAATTGCTCAGCAAACGAAGACTCAAGAATGCTCTTGTCTTTGTCTGCTTGGTTAGAAGAAGCCTTCTCCACTGCCAACTCCGCAGACACGACTCTCATCTGCCGCTCCAAGGTACAATTTTCTTCTTCTACGGCTTCCATGTCGAGCCTCAGGCTTTCATATTGCCCCTTCCAATTCCCTACTTCAGCATGCCACTCCTTTAGCTCTTTCTCCGTGTTAGAAATCCTCTTCATGAGTTCTGTGCCTATGAGATTGATCTAAAAAAAGAAAATTAATTAGATATGGTAATTACATGTATAAGAATGAGATACAAAAGAATGAACGTTACCTTCAAGGAGGAATGCACGACCTCATTAGCCCAGGTAAGAGAACTGTGACTATCTAGCTTGGTCCTCTCTGTTGGGCCAATCAAAGGCTTTAGCCACACTTCGGGTTGGTCATATTTCTTAAAACGGCTCCCATCAATCGGAACCTCAATTAGAACTTGCCTCCTCTCCCTGCTGGAAGACCCTACTTCTCTAATAGGAGGCACGGAAGCAGGCTGAGATGAAGGAGCCATGGGCAATGAAATTTGTGGAGCTGAAGAAGTCTTAGGCACGGAAACTTGAGGAGTTGAGAAAGCCACGGGCAAGGCAGCAGCGGGAGCAAAAATGGCCAAAGGAGCCGAGGAAATAGCCGGAACGGACAAAGAGATTTCTCTAAAGGAGGGAGCAAAAACAACCAGAGGCGCCTCATTAGCAGCAGGGCCAAAACCTTCACGGAATAGATTATCCACAGAATCATGTGCAAGAGAAAAAGAATCCCCGGAGGTAGAAGGTCTGACATCAGGCACGGAAGACACTACCACGGGTGTAGACTCATCGTCTGAGACCACCCTTCTTCTACGTGACTTGTGCACCAATGTGCCCTCTTCTTCTTCTTCTTCCAAAGTCCTAGACCCACCAACTTTCCTCTTTGAAGAAGAGGAACCAGTAATAATCTCCTGGGCCTGAGCCAAAGACATCTTCGGAATGGATGCAGCAGACACCCCCCGAGCAGAAACCTCTGTCAAAAGAAAAAGAAGGTTAAACAAACGAAGAAAAAGAAGCTCGAGTAAGGAAAAGAAGCGAAAACAAAAGTTTCACTTACCGTGAGTCTTCACTTTCCAACCGTACTTCCCGGAGAAGTACTTACAAGATCTTTCCTCCAATGGAGCAACCGACAATAGCTTTTCTACCCAATCACGGATACCGGAGACATTCTCAATAGTACCCATGATTGCTGAAAGAAGAAGAAAATAGCTACGGTGTTAATAAAACACTTAAAGCAAAGATAAGAAAAGTAAAAAATGTGAGCTAAAATGTACTCACGTGCACAATTCCACTTCTCAGGGAAGGGAAGATTTTCCTCGCCCACTAAACCAGCAGTGGGCACAGCAACGTACCGAAGGTACCAACCTCTATCCTTATCGTCATCAAGGGTTACCAAAACTCTTTTGCTCCCAGCAACCAGAGTGAAAGCCCCTTGACGAAATAAGGTAGGAGAATAAAGATGAATGAGGTGATTGAAGGTAAAAGGAACCGAGGCTAAAGAAGCTAAACATCTAAGACACGCGACAACCCGTCACACAAGAGGACCAACTTGTCCTAAGCAAATGTTGAAGAAACGACAAAATTTGATGATGACTGGATCAATAGGAGGTGTAAACCCTAAAGTAAAAGGGTAGATGTAAACAAAAGAGTGCCCCGTCTTGTAAGACGTTATTCTTTGATTGCTATTCGGAATAACAATGGGAAAATCAGACTCCCAAGAACATTCCCTGCGAACAAGGGGAATCAAACCTTCGGTAATAAGAGTGGGATACCTATCAACACTATCAAGGGATAACGATTGATCTACAAGGACCTGACTATCCCTAGTGAAGGTAAACTCAGCAGGAATGATTGCATCAACTCGTGGTTCGCGTAGGGGTTCGTGATGATCTCTACCCCTGGACAAAGACCTGGAAGCCCTAACTCTTGGAGAGACTAAAGACCTAGCAGAAGGAGGGGAAACAATCTAGGAAGAAGAAGAGCCCCTTGAAGGAGTAGAGCCTAAACTCCTCAGTCTACCACCCCTCCGACTCCGAGTCAGAGTAGAATAGGGTGTCAAATTCTCGACGTCTATCACTCTTTTAGATTGGTTCGAAGAAGACAAGAAGAAATTCTTTACAAATAAAAGAGACAAGTTAGAAAGTGTTTCGTGAAAGTAAAGAAAAGAAAAGAGGTATTTATACTTGAAGACAACCGTCAAACATGGAAAAAAAAAATGATGAGAGAAGTAATAATTGAGGTGTCACTTCGTGACTGATGCAGCCGCAAAAAGCCCTAAAAGGCGCCGAGTAACTGCAGAACCAATCCGGAGGGAACACGTGACCGGAGCATTAAATGGAAGTGACAAGCGACGCCTATGTTCAAAGAAAGATACAATGTTTCAAGGTAAAGAGGCGGTAAAATATTCCCGCCATAAATGCATATCCACTTACTAAATATTAATTAATAAATAAATGGTAAGTGGGGGGAATATCTGTATTGGTAAAAAAAAGTTTCACACGTATGATGATCCTTGATGACTCAGCCGACTGCGTGGAACAAGGAAAACATGACAGTTGGATATGATTCTATAAAGAGGTACGAAACAAATAGGCACGGATCAATAAACCTATGGGGTAATCAGCTACGGGAAACTCAACCTGATGGAGACAATAAAGAGATACCGTCAGAATGAATCCGGACGGAGCTACGGGCAGATTCATAGATCCTCAATTAATGACTCACATGTTACACAACCTTCACACAACAGTTACAATTACTCTTTGTAACGTCCCATTAATGTAATAATTAGTCATTAATGAGCGATCATTGTAAGAGGTAGACGTTATATTAAGAAATTCCCTATATAAGGGAAGAGGATATAACTTGTAAAGGCGATCTGGAACACGAATACAATACATTTTACTTTTCTGCGCATCATATCATTGTCCATTTACTTATCATTATTTCCTTGATTATCAGAAACCCGAGTTTATCCTAAAAATAGCTTTAGTCAAAGGATCTAATTCTTTGGTTAAACAGTATGTATGCTTTCAGGCCCTCAAGAATGGCTTCAAAGCAGGTTTGACACCTTTTATATTATAAAACTTGATGATACCTTTTTAAAATGAAAATGTCAAGGCATGTTGTTGGTGCTGTGACTCAAGATTCTGCTACACATTTTTATCCATTAACTTGGGCTGTGGTAGACAAGTAATAGTAGAACTTGACACTGGTTTATGGAGAACTTGAAGAGTTCTTTAGAATAAAAAAGAAGGTGAAGAAGTAACCTTCATGTCAGATATGTAGAAGGTACTTTCACTTTTTTCATTTGATTTTTTCGTACAGTAACAACTACATTAATCTAAAAGTGTTTGACATGCAGGAACTCTTGGATACTGTTAGGAAAGTATGTCCAGGAGCTTATCATTGATATTGTATAGGGCACATTGAAGCAAGTTGGTGTAAGATCTGACATACTGATGAGATGAAAAATTTGGTGGTCTGCTTGGAGCATATATGAAGAAGAATTTAAGGATATGTTGGAGCATCTAGGTGAAGCATTTGAGGATTGTGTGAAAGACTTGTTGAAGTATCCACTCTCTAGGTGATGCAGAACATATTTAGACACCCAATGCAAGAACACAATGGTGGATAATAACTTCATAGAGTCATTCAACTCATGGATTCTTGAAATCAGACAACAACCCATTGTGAAAATGCTTGAGACTATCAGAGTGAAGGTGAAGTTAATTGCCTTTAGATTGTTTTATTATACTGTTTCATTAGGATTTTTTTATATAAAAAATTTTGTTTTTAATGTGACTGTTTTAATGTGACTACTTATTATCTGAAGATAATGGATTTGTTAAAGGACCATGAAAATGAAGCGAGTAGCTGGAAAGATGACTACAATGCATAACTAATGGAGTTGAATAATGATTACAGAGAGATGACACAAAATTGTACCTCATACTTCAATTAAGAAAGGGGTTATGAAGTAACACAAGGTTCAGACAGACACATAGTTATTCTTGAACAGTAGAAGTTCACATGTAGGATATGGGACTTGCTTGGCACCCCATGTCCTCATGCTATCAGAGCGTTCAATTAGAAGAAGCTTGATCCAAAGACTCAGATTAACTGGTATTCAAAAGAGCCATTCTAGTTGGTGTATCAAGACAAGATCCAACCCGTGAGGGATGAGAAATTTTGGAAGGTGAAGCCACACCATGCCATGGATACACTACCCTCACTAAAGATGGCGGGAAGACAAAAAGTCAAAAAAATAAGAGAAAATTATAAGGCTATTAATAAGTAAGGCACGTGGACAACTTCTAGGAAAGGCCTTCAAATGCATAGTGGTTATTGTGGAAAACCAAACCTAAATCAAAGAAAATGTCCATTGAAGGTATAAACATCTAACTGTAGTTATTTTATTATTTTTGCTTGCTTAAAGACTCTGACAAGTTTATTTCACTCCATGCAGCTACAAAGGATACCCCAGCCAGCGCAAGAATCCAATGAACTAACTAGTTTGTTATGTCTCGAATCCTGGGTTTATACCTTAGTCAACAACTCAGCATTCATCAGACAACTGAACAATACACTCAGACTACTCAGTCCAGTCAACAGACAACTCAACAATATAATGAGACCCCTTAGTCCAGTCAGCAAGCAACTCAACATTTCGCTAATGCTACTCAGTCCAGTTAGCTTCCCCACTCAGCAAGCCATTGATGTTTCTCAGTCCAGTCAACTTCCCACTCAACAACAATGTGATGTTTCTCAGTCCAACCATCTTCCCACCCAGCAAGCTAGTGATGTTTCTCAATAGCCAAGTCTAAAAAGAACCAAATACACTTAAAGAAGACTAATTGATTCAGACTTTGGGAATGAACCTAACCCAATATTGAGGCCTAAAGTTGTCTCTGAGAGTATGACAAGGCTTCAATTGAAGAATCAACAACAAAATACTTGGAGAGGGAAGATAAACTTCACAAGTAGCTCACAAACAACAAATATGCCATATTCCCTAACAAGGGCTACTTGAAAAGGCAAGCAAGCAATGACCATAACTCAGTTACTGGGTGTGAAGGAGAAAGAAAATCGAAAGATTCAAACTAAAAAGGGCAAGGGGGAAGTAAAGTAACAAGTTATTGGGATGACTGTATTATGCAATTTGTTTTTGTGATGATTGTAATAGACAAGTAACTCGCTTCTATGTTTTAGACAAGTATATATTGTGAGATTAATATGAGTTTTTGGCTCACACATTTACTTGTCTAATAGCTAGGTTTGTTACGTAAATATTCTAGAAACAATGTGTGTTTGCATATTTAATTAAGCCTCATAGTCGAGCATTCATTTGTGCCAACTTTATTGTCATTTCTCTTATTAAGATAAATGATACTATTAACAGATGGGCATTTTCTTGTAAGCACATTTCAACTTGAACAAAATAACATTTATTCATTAAAAACACAAAAAGCCAAAGCAAACATAAAGATCATCGAAGAACCAAAAGAATCATTACATTGCTCTTGACAATAATAATAACCAAACTACACAAACTTCTACCCACTAAAATCAGAATAAATAAAACTCACGAAATAACAACAAAAAATGTCTTCCTTCGTAATTTATCCTCCATCTTAGACATTGCCGCTAAATTGACTGAATTAATGCCCTCTATTTTTGCTATAATGTGCTTCAACTTTTCTCGTCGAACAACATCCTCCAAGTTAGCCACCATCTTCTTCAAATAATTCATTTCTACTTCTACACACTTCACTGAGTTATTCAAGTTGCTTATCACCATTATCACATGTGGTGGCATATTTTTGTCACGACCCTGAAACAATAAGGACCATGATGGCGCCTATTGTGGAACTAGGCTAGGCCTCTAATACAATGTAATCAATATTTTCCGTTTATAATAAATATATCCTCATTTCTGATAAAGATTTCCTTTTTAAGACAAGTTCACAAGAGAAATAACCAAAACGAACAAATCTAGCACCACCCCAGACCTCTGGAGTCAACTGTCATGAGCATCTAATACAGTAAATACAAGGTATAAAAATGTGACTTTGCTACTAATACAAGCCCAAGCACATGAAAAATGAAGAAGGTAAGCCGTGGACACTGAGCAGCTACCTCGATCCCTGAATCAACTCCAAAGCACACGAGAAGTCAACTAGTGAGCTGGCTCGGTACCTGGATCTGCACACAGAGGTGCACGGAGTAATGTGGGTATGCCAACTCAGTAAGTAACCAAAGTAACTAAAAACTTGAGTGCAATGACGAGTATTTATAAATCATAATTTCATAAAACAATATTTCAACTTTTATTAGAAGGCTCAGTATAAAGGAGAGTGAGAAAAACAATAATTTTCATAGTGTAACAGCCTTTCAAGCACAGTATCACTCATAATAGGGTCTCTCAGTCACTCGTGACTCCACTATCAGTATTCCATGCTTACACTAAGCACTCTCACTCGACAAGTATCAGATATCCACAAAACTTTTGTGGCGTGCAACCCCATCCATCTAAACTATGTTGCGGCGTGCAACCCGATCCAAATAACATATGTTGCAGCATGCAGCCCGATCCAAATAACATATGCTGCGGCGTGCAGCCCGATCCAATATATATAGTCGACTGCACTCACTGGGGTGTACAGACTTCGGAGGAGATCCTACAACCCAAGCGCTATATTGTTGCGGCGTGCAGCCCGATCCAATATACATATGCTACGACGTGCAGCCCGATCCATATAATATCTGCTGCGACGTGCAACCCGATCCACAACTATCCTCACAATCTCGGCTCTCGGCCTCACTTAGTCATCCTCTCAAGCCACTCGGGCAACTCATTTCAACATCACGAGACTCAACCCAAAATACCTCACATTACTCTAAAACAATGTAGTAACAGTAAAAATAGCAACAAGTAATAAGCATGACTGAGTTCGCAAGTTGTTTACTAAAATAGTGTGAGAATAGTGTAAAAATACCCCTGACGGTCTAAACAGATCGGCACAAGGCCCCAAACATGGCATACAACCCATAATAAAGTATAAGTCCCTAAAACACAGGATATCATAAGGTTTCAAATCAAATACGCGGCTTAGTAGTCGCTATGGGACGGACCAAGTCATAGTCCCTATCGGTGCACGCCCACACGCTCGTCACTTAGAATGTGCGTCACCTCAATTAGCAAGACAATACGAAATACCGGGGTTTCATACCCTCAGTTCTAGAGTTACAATCGTTACTTACCTCAAAACCGGCTAACAATACTAGTCCGCAGTGCCTTTGCCTCTAGATTCGGCCTCCGAGTGCTCCAAATCTACCAAAAATCAGATTTATATCATCATTATTATATGCCACGGAACTAAACCCATTCGAAATTTATCAAAATTATCCAAAAATCCCGAAATTGGTCAAACCCGACCCCCGGGCCCATATCTCGAAACTCGATAAAATTCACTCCACAAGAATCCTCATCCTCTCACGAGTCTATACATATCAAATTTACCAAACTCCGACCTCAATTTCCCACTCAAATCATCAAAAGAAATTCCCAAATTTCCCCCCATTTCCCCCCAATTTCCACTCTAATTTCTCAAATTAAATGATAAAAATCACGGCTAAATCATGATATTAAGTCAAATGTGATTGAAGAACACTTACCTCAAGAATCCCACTGAAAATCCCTCCAATTTCCACCTTCTCCCGAGCTCTCTAATGGACTTTTGAGTTATGGCCTAAACCCTTCGTTTTGAACTTTAAAACTTTCTGCCCAGGTCATTAACTCACTGCGATCGCGGGACTACCCACACGATCGCGAAGAACAAACATGCAGCCCCATTAATTTACTCAATACGATCGCACAAATCCCCCACGCGATCGCGAACTTATAACTCCTTGACAAATGCGATCGCGTACCCCTTCACGCGATCGCGAAGCACAACCGCAATGACCTCACACGCTCCCCTTCCTTCTACGCGAACGCAAACAAGAGCACGCATTCGCGATAGCCAACTGGACAGACCTTTGCTATCGCAGACACCAATTGGCGATCACATAGAGCAAATTTTCCAGCTGCCCTCAGCAGACCTACGCGATCGCGGCCTCACCCTTGCGGTCGCGTATAAGGAAACCAACAGAAGAAAATATAGCAGCAACATCAGTCTCTTTAAAGCCAAACACACTCTGATAACCACCCGAAACTCACCCGAGGCCCTCGGGACCTCAACCAGATATGCCAACATATTCCATAACCTCATTCAAACTTAGCCGGGCCTTCGAAACACCAAAAACAATGCAAAAACACCAAAATCACATCAAATTCAAGCTTATGAACTTTGAAATTTCTACATTTCACCAAGGATGCCGAAACCAACCAAAACACATTCGATTGACCTGACAATTTTCACACATATCCAAAATGACATTACAAAACTGCTCCAACTTTCAAAATTCCATTCCGACTCCTATATCCTATTTTTCACTGCCGACCGAAAATCGCCAAAAAACAACTTTCGCCAATTCAAGCCTAATTCTACACCGGACATCAAAACCACATTCCGAACACGCTCCTAAGTCCCAAATCACCTAACGAAGCTATCCGAGCCATAAAATCCGCATTCTGAGGTCGTTTACCAAGAAGTCAACTCCCAGTTGACTTTTCCAACTATTAGGCTAATTTAAGAGACTAAGTGACTCAATTCTCACAACAACCACTCCGAACCAAACCATCCGACCCCAACACATCATAAACAGACTAAACATTGCATGACAAGGCAGAAACGAGAATAGCGGGGCTAATTCGATAGAACGACCGGTCGGGTCGTTATAATTTTGGTCGCGTCGTTCTCAAAGACGATATGACGATTCCTCATTAAAACACGACATTTGTAGAATATACGTCCAACATTTGTAGGAGTCTTAGCCACAAAATAATTAGCAATCAACCAATAACTACATCGACGCGACGAATCAGAAGCAATTGAATTCTCAGACACGGTGGGCTTGTATTTTACCGAAAAGGAATAGGTTTTACAAGCAAATGCAAGTTTAGAAGAGGAATAGAGTAAAAAAATTACGACCTGAAAGGAGGAAAAAATTTGAAGAGGAAGAAAATTGGAACTGCCCCAATTTGTTTGATGAAGAAGCCGGGGGTAAAATGAATTGGTAGGTATAAATATAATGTTTTTACTATGGGCTGCTCCAAAAAAAATTGGGGTGGGTCGATATTTGGGGCGGGTTTTAATTACGGACCAGATAGCCACGTGTCTCATTCAAATGTGGCAACACATTAAAAGATGGAACCACAGATGATTCCGTTAGTCGCGGGGGTAATTTCAGATCACAAGGTAACATTAAATTTATTTTCAGACCAATAGGTGGATGGCACGCGATAGTAAACCATTTAGAATACTATAGAGGTATTGTTAGCCCTTTTTCGCTAATTAAACACCCCAATAAGGCATTCTCGAGAGCAATTAAAGATAAACTAGAATTAAGTTTCTTCCCTAGTGATAGAATATTGAAAGAAAGAAAGTCAAAACACGGAAGAGCATACGTAAAAAAAAGGAAGAACATAATTGTGGGGAGGATATTAATTGATTTATCCTTCCTTGTATTGATCAACAAAATAAACGAAAGGAGTATAATTTTTTGATAGTTAGACTATAATCATAAAGTAAAAGAAATATTTAGTTTTAAATGATCAAATATATTTTGAACATCACAAAAATTTTATAGTTCGGAATAAAATGTTTTAATATTCTTTTCGTTACTGTTATCCGCCCTTATTCACATTGTCCCTTACTTTCTATTCCAAAAAATTCAAGTAAAGAGTAAAGATTTCGTCATTCCTATTCAATTTTTTCAATTCTAACCTTGTTTACCTCAAAATACGAGTAATTAAACTTGTAATGTGGTTATAAGGATATGTGATCTAATTCAATACCAATTGATAAATATCTAAACAAATAAAGGAATTAAACGATTGAAATAGATCAAACTAGTGTAATTGCAAGTTATCGATCTCGAGCTAAATTAGGCTCGAGATCAAGTGCCAAGAACAGTAAGAACAACAAGAATAATATGAACAATAAGAACAATAAAGAATTAAGAGCGGGTAAAAGAGCAGAGCGTTTATATTGTGTAGTTAATGTGCATGTGATAATTGTGTTACAAATGAACATGGTTCCTCTTTATATAGTAGAGGAATTCTAAATAAGGTACAACTCTAATTTCGGAAGTAAAATGCATGATTCATATCAATAACCGTTAATGGTTCTGCCAGTTCCGAGATTCTCGCCGAGATTGATGATCGATTGCAAATATCTCGTGATTCTGTTACTTCAATGTCGATTTGGCCTGCTCTCGATCCTTTAATGTTTGTGTTCTTCGAGCCCGAAATTTCTTCAATACTGGCCCACTCTCGAGGCATACCCTCGAGTCCGTAAAATTGGGTGTGGTCGATTTTAACCATGTATAGATAGTCCCCGCGTTTCTTAGAATGAAAAGAAACGATTTGAGCCTCGATTCTCGATACCTCGATCATGACGTCGTTCCCATAACATAATCAATAGATGTGACCTAAACGTCCCATCGGTTCGGTTCCCAAAAAACCATCAATGCATGTCATTCGTCGGTCGGCCACTAGCGACACCAAACCGTCGTTTTAAACCTATAAATACCACCTCTCTAGATGATTCAAACTTTACTTTGCCTTGATCACAAACTCTTGAGTTCTTAATACCTCTTATCTTTCTCATCGCCGCTTAATTCGCCACCGTTGTTTCAAATGGAACCTCTAACCCCATACTATTCTTGCACCTTCTACAAACACATAAATGGAGAAGACTTCCAAGACTGTGTCGCAAAAAGAGAAAGCTTCATCTTCTTCTTCCCAATCGACCAGCGGTAAGACGCCGGTGTAACCTCATATCGAGGAATGTGTCCCGGGGCAAATTGACTTGACTCCCGAATTCAAAGTCGAGAGGCCCTCTGTCACGACCCAAACTGGAGGATCATGACTAGCACCCGGGCCATACTTGTCGAGCACCAACGTACATTTTATCTAACCTTATTTATTATCTTTAAGGGACGATGCGATCAATATAAATGGTAGACATGGATCATGAACAATCAACAATAAAATATAATGGCATGAACATACATCACATGGGATGACAAGACTGCTAAGAAACTACATCGAAGGTACGAGCTACAATGCTGCCATAAAAGACTATACAACAAAAATTAGCCAATAAGGCATACCAAACTATACATGAGTTGACACCTGCCTATGATCCTTTAAAGGAGCATAATTGATGCAACATCTCCAGAACAGGGCCCCGACATACCCATAATATCTATAACAAAAATGCGTACCAAGACCACGACAAGTCCGAAGAAGGGATCTCGCCAATACCGTTGAACTGGAAGCCTACTGTGGTGGGGGAGCTGCATCTACCCGTCTATCAGGACCTGTAGCTGTGTAGCACGACATGCAGCATCCACAAATAAAAGGACGTCAATACGAATAAAGTACTGAGTATGTAAGGCAGGAAAGCATAAGTAAGAACAATAATGTAAACAGGGATAGAGATTATACAACCTGTAACATCTGGGTACCTCTGAGGGCTACTGACATGAAATGTGTGATACATACATATACATACATAAAACGTTAAAACATACGTCTCTGTGGGCATCATATATATATATATATATATATATATATAATGCATGTAGGACTCATTGGAATCATATTTTGAACCTTTCGGAGTGACGTAAGGTCGATATCATCCGTACATGTTATTAAGACTAACTCTTCATCAAGAATCTTATAAGAATCAGGAAGTACCAACAATATTGATAACATAAGAATAAGAGGAGCAACCTCAACATCAATTGTTCCATAAGAAGGAAAACAATGTAAGTACTGCTAGCTTCTAAGAGTAGAGTATCTTTGGAAGCTCGTTCATTGCATTATGTACAATCGGAGTCATGCAAAAGAAGGAATGAGATAGTCTCACATACATTGTATATACTGTCCCAACCTCAATCTATGCAAATGTCACGACTCCTTAGTCTACAATAATAGAAACAACACTATCGTTATCATTTAAGCGTCATAACTATTATGTACCGATCACAACCTATTTTACGATGAAACGGAAAATACCTCCCCTATATATATGACTTCACACAAGTCAAAAGAATCATC
The DNA here is from genome assembly GCA_005239495.1 of Nicotiana undulata. Lineage (NCBI taxonomy): Eukaryota > Viridiplantae > Streptophyta > Magnoliopsida > Solanales > Solanaceae > Nicotiana > Nicotiana undulata. The sequence continues at coordinate 28,121 of ML275782.1, forward strand.
AAATAGCCCAAACAACATTACTATTAAGCCTTTCGATATATATATTTCACAAATTCTAGCTTCAATGACTTAGCCGTAACTTGGATAATCTTAAATACATGTAGAGTATGAGGTTCCTCACCTTTAACCAGAAATAAAAACTCCAAATTGACCTTAATTGTCCACGAAATATCCCTCCAATGCTGCCACAACAACAAGGAAGCGAAACTAGCAATCAATTAGGGGTTTTCGGTACTAGAATCACTTTAGAAGGCTTGAAATCACTTAGGGTTGATATTAAAAACTTGAAGGAGTATTTACAGAACATAAACCCCTTAAAAAAACCTCCCACACAATCTTGAACAACACAAAAATGAGCAACAACAAGAAGAACAAGAAACTTACTAGCGCCACGGGATTCCCGACACTTGATTTGTGTTGTTTGCCCTTTGTTTGGGTCTTAAATCTTGAGAGAACCTTAAGAGGGTGTTTCTAGGGTTCAAAGGTCTAAATATACTGAAAATTAATGACTTAAAATGGGTTCTAGGCATATTATATATATCCATATCTCTTAAACCGACTATGTGGGACCCATAGAGAGGTGCTTAGCGCAGTCTCGCGAAAATGCGAATATCTCTCTACTCTCATATCCTATCGATGAACGGTTAGATGAATTGGAAACTAGACTCATATATATTCAATTTGGTGGGTCGATAACCCCGTAATTCCAAGTATATTGGGATAAAAACGTAGTAACATTTGACCTAAAGTTTAAGTAAAACTATGAACCTAAGTTGCGACAACTCTTGTCGACTTTTGTTTCATAACTCGTTTGACTTCAAGACTATGATACAGATATTATATGATTCAATACAAAATACTACCTCTTGAGAATATTAAGCACCCCTAGGTTTACCCAAGAATACGAGTTACAACATCCTTGATTCGTTTAACTTCTAATACTTGTTAATCACCCTTATACACTCTTGTATCATTTAAGATCAATAGGATTAACTTCTTATTATTTCAAAGATAATATCTTCTTAGATTTACTTCGACTAACTTATGGCATGAACCAACGTACGTGAATATGGGTTGTAACACCCTCCCCCCCATTAGAAACATTCGTCCTCGAATGTAAGGGTTTATGAGGAGCCTAACTCATCGTGGATTCCAACGGAAATCTCCGGCCGAGTTTTCCCCTATAAAATGGATACTAGAAAAACTTGCAAATAGTTAAACCCAACGTATTGCCTTGCAAGGCTACACAAAGAATTATGGATATGTACATTATCTGCATATCACCATTGTGTATTAAGGAAGAGTACTCTCAAGCTATTGCTTACCTCATAGAGCTGTTTCACCTTCTAATGCGTCCTGCGTCCCCTCGACATCCTTGTTATCTTGAATCTGGAACAAGTAAGGGTATTTAGACTTCATCTTCTCTTCTGCTTCCCATGTAATTTCTTCCCTGTTCTTGTTCCTCCACAATACTTTGACGGAAGCTACATCCTTTGTTCTCGGCTGCGGACTTGTCGATCTAATATAGCCACTGACACTTCTTCATATGATAGATCCTCTGTAACTTGTACATCTTTGATAGGAACGACCCGAGAAGGGTCTCCGATACATTTCCTCAACATATATACATGGAATACCGGGTGGACAAATTCCAATTCAGATGGCAATTCTAACTCATAAGCAACCTGACCAATTCGTCGAAGAATTTTGTACGGACCGATATACCGGGGACTCAGCTTACCCTTCTTCTAAAGACGCATAACACCTATCATCGGTGAGATCCTCAGGAAAACCCAATCACCAACATCAAACTCCAAATCATGACGTCAGACATTAGAATAAGACTTTTGCTTGCTTTGTGTCGTCCTCAACCGCTCTTGTATTAGTTTCACCTTCTCAATGGCTTGGTGAATCAAATCTGGCCCATATAGTTCCGTTTCACCGAATTCGAACCATCAAAGTGGTGATCTACATCTCCTCCCGTATAGTGCCTCGTACAAATCCATTTTAATACTGGAATGGTAGCTATTATTGTAGGAAAATTCTATGAGTGGAAGATGGTCATCCCAATTCCCCTTGAAATCTAGAACACATGCTCGTAGCATATATTCAAGTGTTTGAATAGTACGTTCAGCCTGTCCTTCAGTCTGTGGATGGAATGCAATGTTGAGATTCACTTGTGTGCCTAAACCCTTCTGAAAATACCAAAAGTTAGCCGCAAATTGCGCTCCTCGATCTGATATAATAGATATCGGCACACCATGAATCCTAACAATCTCCTTGATATACAACTTCGCATAATCTTCAGCTGTGTAAGTTGTCTTAACTGGCAGAAAATTGGCACAATTTGTAAGTTGATCAACTATCACCCATATGGAGTCAAACTTATGATAAGAGCGAGATAATCCAATAATGAAGTCCATATTAATCACCTCCCATTTCCAAGTCGGAATATCTATATTCTGAAGCAATCCACTGGGTTTCTGATGTTCAATTATTACTTGTTGACAATTAGGACACTGGGCTACAAATTCTGCAATAGACTTCTTCATATTATCCCACCAATACTTCTCCTTAACATCATGATACATCTTTGTCGAGCCGGGATGGATGGAATATCGGGATTGATGAATCTCAATCATAATCTTCTCTCTCAACCCTACCACATCAGGAACACATAACCGGCCCTGGTATCTCAGTTCCCCATCTGCTCCGATTTCAAAAGCCATAATTTTACACTGTTGAATGCTCTCTCTCAATCATACTAAGATAGGATCTTCATATTGCCGTGTTTTTACCTCGGCTACCAAAGGTGATTCTGATGTATTCTGTACAGTAACTGATCGGCGCCCACCTACACTACTAAATAGTAGCAAGATGAGGGTCAATGCAGCTTTTACCCGAACGGGTCGGGATCGAATCCAAAGGGAGTTATGATTGTGGGAGTTGAGTTCCTAAATGATCTAGTAGTGTTTTGTGCTCTTAATTGCATTTTTCATACTATTGGTTTTATATTAGAACTACGGTTTAGACTAATTGCAAATAGCTAATTAACTAACTAATGTCTTTTTGAGTGTTTTCTTAATAGATAGAGAGGACTAGGGCTATGACTTTCTCCTAGGTGAGTACTCAACGGGATTCCAATACCTAAGGCAAAGATGTCATAAAGGGGATTGTGATATAGCTAATGCAAAGAATTACCCACTCTATACCTCTCGGTAGATTGAGTGGCTTTGCCCTAATTTCCCCTCTCGTGACCAATTAGGTGTCAAAATTATGCAAGCAATATAGGCTCAAGTAGGGTTTTGCTATCTCTAGGTTTAACCTGTTAATTGGGACTACCAATCTCTTGAATACGTCCCAATTCCTTGTTGGACTAATTTTCTAGACTCAAGTTCTCTTTCTCAAGAAGAACCCAAGTCAAATAAACACCAATTAGTGTTTGCAACCACTAATTTAACATGAAAACCATAAATCAGCCCAAATACAAATTACCCATAAACATCTAAGCCTTAATTTAAAGGACCCATCAAACACCCACACTAGGGTTGAGCCACAACCCTAGCTAATGGGTTTAGCTACTCATGATAAGAGAAGAAATCAGAGTAATAGATGAAGCAAAACCCATATAGTTGAATTATAAACTAAAATTGAAAGATTCAATGTTGAAACCCTTCTAAAATTACTCAAAAAGCTGAAAAAATGTCGTTCACGAGCTCCTGAATATATCAGAGTACAAAAGTTGACCTAAAAATGGGAAAATAAACTATTTATACTAAGCGAATTTTTTGGACAAAATACCCCTGCGGGGTCACCGCAGACCGCACAAAATAGATTGTGGTATCGCTGAGGTCTTTGTCTTGAAAAACCCAGTCTCTGAATGTGGCCACCGCGGTTCGCATAAAATACACCGCGGCCACGGTGGCTTCATTGCGGACCGCGAAAAATGGACTGCGGTACGCGTTGGTCTTCTGTCCTTCAAAATTAATGCTCTTTGAATCTCCTCAGTGCGGACCGCGCAAAATGTACTGCGGTCCGCAGTGGTTTGGACTTCATAATGTACTCTCTGAATCTCTTTAGTGCGGATCGCACAAAGTGGACTGCGGTCCGCGGTGGTTTGGCCTTCAAAATGTACTCTTTAAAACTCTTCAGTGCGGACCGCACAAAGTGGATTGGGGTCTGCGGTGGTTAGCTGGACTTTGCTTGTGTTTGTTCTTGGTACTTGTGCATGTTTCACTCCTTTTGAGCAGGTTTTTGACTATTTGTCACCCTTTTTGACTAAACCCTGGAACAAGCACAACAAGTAAGCCTTTGGGACTATTTTGCATAAAATTTTATCCAAAACTTAAGCAAGGAAGAGTGTAAATTAAGGTAAAATACCTAGTTATCAGTAACCCCTCCGTCATCAGAGTCTAACAATCTAATTCTCACATTGGCTAGCTGATGAAGCTCTTTAGTCAACCCCTGTCTACCTGCCTTAATGTGTACTAAGCGTCCCATTGACTTACGATTGAGAGCGTCTGCCAAAACATTGGATTTACCAAGATGGTACAATATCTCGACATCGTAATGTTTCAGTAATTCAAGTCACCTACACTGCCTCAAATTCAACTCCTTTTGCTTGAAGATGTATTGTAAACTCTTGTGATTTGTGTAGATGTCAACATGGACGATGTATAAGTAGTGTCGTCATATCTTCAAAGCATATATTACTGCAGCCAATTCCAAATCATGGGTCGGGTAATTCTTTTCATGCTTCTTCAATTGTCTTGATGCATAAGCAATCAACTTCCCATGTTGCATCAATACACACCCCAAACCTATACCTGAGGCATCACAATATACCACATAACCTTTTGTTCCTTCTGGGAGAGTGAGCACTGGCGCAGATGTCAATCGATTCTTTAACTCCTGAAAACTTCGTTCACAAGCGTCAGACCACTGGAACTTAGTATCTTTCTGTGTTAACTTAGTCAATGGTGCTAATATAGAGGAAAATCCTTCTACAAATTGCCTATAATATCCTGCTAGCCCTAGGAAGATGTAGACTTATGATGGTGTTGTAGGTCTCGGCCAATTCTTTACTGCATCAATCTTTTGAGTGTCTACACTAATACCCTCGTCAGATATCACATGGCCAAGGAATGCTACTGAGTTCAGCCAGAATTCACATTTAGAGAGCTTAGCATATAACTTACGATCTTGAGGTGTATGTAATACTATCCGCAAGTGGCCCGCATGTTCCGCCTCAGAACGAGAATACACCAAAATGTCATCAATGAATACAATCACGAACACATCAAGATAGGGCATGAATACAGTATTCATGAGAACCATAAAAGGTGCTGGGGCATTTGTTAGCCCGAACGACATCACCAAGAACTCAAAGTGCCCATATCTTGTCCGGAAGGCTGTCTTTGGAATATCCTTCTCCTTAACCCTCACCTGATGATACCCTGAACGTAAGTCAATCTTGGAGAAATACTTGACACCCTGGAGTTAGTCAAACAGGTCGTCAATTCTTGGAAGTGGGTACTTGTTCTTTATAGTAAACTTATTCAACTGTCGATAATCGATACACATCCGTAACGACCCGTATTTCTTCCGCACGAACATGACTGGCGCACCCCAAGGTGAAGTGCTAGGACTAATAAAGCCCTTATCCAGCAAGTCCTTCAACTGCGCCTTCAACTCTCGCAACTCTGATGGGGCCATCCTGTATGGAGGAATAGATATGGGTTGAGTGTTAGGCAATAAATCAATTCTAAACTCAATCTCCCTTTCAGAAGGAAGGCCTGGAAGTTCATCTGGGAAAACATCTGGAAATTCATTGACCACGGGGATTGATTATAGAGTAGGAGGCTTCGTCTCTGCATCCCTAACACGAACGAGATGATAAATGTACCCTTTTGAGATCATCTTCCTTGCCTTAAGATAGGAAATAAACCTACCTTTCGGCGTAGCAATGTTCCTTTTCCATTCGATGACGGGTTCATTAGGAAATTGAACCTAACCATCCTTGTACGACAATAAACATTTGCATAGCATGAGGCCAACCAGTCCATTCCCATTATCACGTCGAAATCAACCATTTCTAATTCAAATTAATTCTCCGAGGTTTGACGACCACAAATCATCACAGTGCAACCTCTATATACCCTTCTAGCAATCACAGAATCTCCTATCAGAGTAGATACCGCAAGTGGTTTACTTATCAATTCAGGTTCAACGCCAAACTTATTAGCCACAAAATGTGTAACATATGATAATGTAGATCCCGGATCAATCAACGCATATACATTGTAAGAAAACACATAAAATATACCTGTAACAACATCCTGAGACGACTCGAGATCTTGTCGACCTACTAGAGCATATGTTCAATTCTGAGCACCACTCGAACTCACCACTGCATCTCTACCTCTACCACGACCCGTCGACTGCTGAAAACCCCGTGCTGGAGGTCGAACTGATGATGAAGAACCAGACACAGATCCAGTTGGCTGAGACATACCACCACCTTTTCTGTTAGGACAATCCCGCATCATATGACCAGGTTGTCCGCAAGAATAGCACGCATTAGAACCTCGACGGCACAGTTCAAAGTGGGCCTTGCCGCATGATCAAAACGGGGTGTTCGGGGTCTCGTCTGACTAGTATCCCTATGATATTGCGAGCCTGATGTCCGCGAACTCTGACCTGGACCAGAATAGGTAAATGGATCATACCGAGGCCTCTGAAACTGTGGAGGATCACTAGCTACAGGTGGCGCCGAACTCCTCGAAGACTGGGCCTAACACTACCTCTGAAGTAAGGAGAACACCCTACAAATCTCGCCCTCTTATGCTCGCCCCTATCCTGCTCCCTATCTGCCCTTTGCTGGCGCTTACGATCCTCTAGGGTCTAGGCATAAGCCTGAATACGGGAAATATCCCTGCCCTCCACCAAGGAGGTTGTCGTGCACTCATTTATCAGATGTGGTCCCAACCCATTCACAAACATATGCACCCTATAACTCATCTCGGCCACCATATGAGGAGCATACCTTGCTAAAGAATCAAACTGCATGCTATACTCTCGCACACTCATATTGCCTTGTCTAAGGTTCAAGAACTTATCATCTCTAGCTCGTCGTATCTCAACTGGGAAATAGTGATGAAGAAAGTCCTCAGAAAATTCCTTCCACACAGCTGGAGGTGCGTTCAGACCCCTAGATCTCTCCCAACTATCATACCAGAAAATCGTTAAATCCCGTAACCGATAAGAAGCCAACTCTACTGCCTCTGTATCTGTAGCATGCATAACCTGTAGTGTACGATGAACCTGGTCAATAAAAGTTTGTGGGTCCTCCTTGGGGTATGATCCAGTAGACACTGGAGGGTCTAGATTAATAAAATCACGAACTCTCGTACTATCCGGTTTATCAACAACACTAGTATTCTGCCTCTGAGACTGAGCAGCTACCAAGCTAGTCAACAACTACACCGCACTCCGTATATTCTGGTTTGTAGGGCCATACCGAGGAACTGGTGGTGTTGGGTTCCTCCTAATATCCTCTGGATGAGACGGAGTAGATGAGGTATGAGACAGCATCTCACTCTGAGCCTCACTTGGCATGCTTTATCTTGAGGCACCTGAATGGTACCCTCTCCCGCAGCTATATCAAGTCGTCTACTAATCGCTTGCTTCCTAGTCGAAGGCATCGCTGAAAGAAAACAAGTTTAATATTAGATACGAATACTAAAGACTCAACTCTACGCACGATCTAGATTTAGGAAGAAGGTGACAACCCTAGATGTCATGTAGCCTCCTGATTATAAATGTGGCGCGCTGCACATCCATAATCAAGACTCTACTAGACACGGCTCATAGACAACCCCTAGGACATACCGGCTCTGATACCAAGTTTGTCACGACCCAAACTGGAGGATTATGACTAGCACCCGGGCCATACTTGCCGAGCACCAATGTACATTTTATCTAACCTTATTTATTATCTTTAAGGGCCGATGAGATCAATATAAATGGTAGATATGGATCATGAACAATCAACAATGAAATATAATGGCATGAACATACATCACATGGGATGACAAGACTGCTAAGAAACTACATATAAGGTACGAGCTACAACGCTGCCATGAAAGACTATACAACAAAAATTAGCCAACAAGGCATACCAAACTATACATGAGTTGACACCTGTCTATGAGCCTTTAAAGGAGCATAAGTGATGCAACATTTCCGGAACAGGGCCCCGACATACCCATAATATCTATAACAAAAATGCATACTAAGACCACGACAAGTCCGGAGAAGGGATCTCACCAATAACCGCTGAACTGGAAGCCTACTGTGGTGGGGGAGCTGCGTCTACCTGTCTATCAGGACCTGCAGCACGACATGCAGCGTACACAAATAAAAGGACGTTAGTACGAATAAAGTACTAAGTATGTAAGGTAGGAAAGCATAAATAAGAACAATAATGTAAACATGGATAGAGAATATACAACATGTAACATCTGGGTACCTCTGAGGGATACTGACATGAAATGCGTGATACATACATATATATACATAAACCTTTAAAACATACACCTCTCTGGGCATCATCATCATCATATCGTACCCGGCCGTAATAGGCTCGGTAATACGAACCCGGCCACGTGGAGCTCGGTAAAACCCAACCGATCAGTGGTTGCACAATACGTGTCGTACCCGAACGACTATAGCGTGGCTCGGTAGATATATATATATATATATATATATATATATATATATATATATATATATATATGTGTGTAATGCATGTAAGACTCATTGGAATCATATTCTGAACCTTTCGGAGTGACGTAAGGTCGATATTCTTTGTACACGTTATTAGGACTAACTCTTCATCAAGAATCTTATAAGAATCAGGAAGTACCAACAACATTGATAACATAAGAACAAGAGGAGCAACCTCAACATCAATTGTTCCATAAGAAGGAAAACAATGTAAGTACTGCTAGCTTCTAAGAGTAGAGTATCTTTGGAAGCTCGTTCATTGCATTATGTACAATCGGAGTCGTGCAAAAGAAGGAAAAGGATAACCTCAAATACCTTGTATATACTGCCCCAACCTCAAGATATTAAAATGTCACGGCTCCTTAGTCTACAATAAGAGAAACGACACTATCGTTATCATTTAAGCGTCATAACTATTATGTACCGACCACAACCTATTTTACGATGAAGCGGACATCACCTCCCCTATATATATGAATTCACAAAAGTCAAAAAAATCACCAAACATCCCAAACAACATCAATAATAATCATATTGAGCCTCCCAAAATAGTCCACCAACCAACAACATTACTATCAAGCCTTTCGATATATATTTAACAAGTTCTAGCTTCAATGACTTAGCCGTAACTTGGATAATCTTAAATACATGTAGAGTAAGAGGTTCCTCACATTTAACCATAAATAAAAACTCCAACTTTAACTTAATTTTCAACGAAATATCCCTCAAATGCTTCCACAACAACAAGGAAGCGAAACTAGCAATCAATTAGGGGTTTTCGGTACTAGAATCACTTTAGAAGGCTTGAAATCACTTAGGGTTGATATTAAAAACTTGAGAGAGGATTTACAGAACACAAACCCCTTAAAAAAACCTCCCACACGATCTTGAACAACACAAAAATGAGCAACAACAAGAAGAACAAGAAACTTACTAGCGCCACGGGATTCCCGACACTTGATTTGTGTTGTTTGCCCTTTGTTTGGGTCTTGAATCTTGAGAGAACCTTAAAATGGTGTTTCTAGGTTTATAAGGTCTAAATATACTGAAAATGAATGACTTAAAACGGGTTCTAGGCATATTATGTATATCCATATCTCTTAAACAGACTATGTGGGACCCATAGAGAGGTGCTTAGTGCAGTCTCGCGAAAATGCGAATATCTCTCTACTCTCATATCCTATCGATGAACGGTTAGATGAATTGGAAACTAGACTCATATATATTCAATTTGGTGGGTCGATAACCCCGTAATTCCAAGTATATTGGGATAAAAACGTAGTAACATTTGACCTAAAGTTTAAGTAAAACTATGAACCTAAGTTGCGACAACTCTTGTCGACTTTTGTTTCATAACTCGTTTGACTTCAAGACTATGATACGGATATTATATGATTCAAATAACTTAAAATACGACCTCTTGTGAATATTAAGCACCCCTAGGTTTACCCAAGACTATGAGTTACAATATCTTTGATTCGTTTAACTTCTAATACTTGTTATCATCCCTATACACTCTTGTATCATTTAAGATCAATAGGATTAACTTCTTATCATTTCAAAGATAATATCTTCTTATATTTACGTCTACAAACTTATGGCATGAACCAACGTACGTGAATATGGGTTGTAACACCCTCCCTAGTCCCAGGCTGTTGTGAACCCATGTCCCGATACATCTGCTCAATATCGGAAGGTGACCTCAGGAGGGTGCATGAGGATTGTGGTTGGGAGAATATGGAAGTAGTGGTTCCTTCCCCATAAAAGGATATCACCACGTACGTGAAGGGTGCCTCAGTGTATATACCTACCCTTTCACTTTGGGTCTGGGCCCCGTGGACCCGATTATACTCGACTTCTACCGCCAGTACCGAGTAACCCTCGGCCAAATCTACCCCTCATACTAGCGTATCGTGAACTTGATCAGGTTCTTTTCTGGCAAGGTCGAGGGAATAACCTTTACACTTGACCACGTAATAAGGCTATACATCCCTCGTCTTTATCGAGGTGGGTTGATAAAGTTTCAATGCCGAGCCACGAAGATGGCGTTCTCAGGTATCGATGAAGACAAAGACCGTGGATGGATGGGTCAATTTGACGAGTCAAAACTTTCGACCTTATTCCGACCGAGAAAATGCCATTCCACAAAGAATGGAACATAAAGCGTAATTGTGATTTCGATTCGGGCACTTTACTGTTTTACTTCCCTTATCCCTTTATTGATTCACGTTCTCTTCTTATAATGTAGCTTCTCCTTGGTTTCCTAGAGCAATTTCGGATCTCGAAGGCTGGGTTCGACAACTGACTTCCACATCTACCTACGCCGAACATTGCTGGCGTTATTTGGCCAAAGGCCGATGGGAGGCCAAAACCCATGGTGATTACCTTTGCTTGTACGTCGAAGTTTCCATTGTAGTACAATTCTTGCTGACTCGGTTCCTTCATGTGCAGGACTTGGTGAGAATGTGGCCATAAGGCCACCTCCGCCCGGGGAAGAGGAGGCGTCAAATCCAGATAAGGAGAGGAAGAGGATAAGGGCTCCCTCTTCCAATACCCCTAAGTCAAGAAAGAGTAGAACTCGGAAGTCAAAAACCGAGCCCTCCATTCCTTGAATCATTGAAGGAGGTGAAGATGACGACTACCAGCTGGTAGCTTGAAACACTAGGTCTACCGAGCCGGTGGAGCTTGAGGCGACTCCTCTTCAAGCGGAGGGAATTTTGGAGGAGGAGCCGAGCAAAGTCCCTGAGCCATCGGGTGGTGAGGATGCCCTCCGCCGTGATAATCAGCCGGTGGAGGTGCCCGAAGGGTTTGGCCCCAAGGCCCTTCAGAAGGAAGATAATGTCCCAAGTGATTCACTTGGGATAATTGACATCGGCAACTCGCCGCTCGGCCCCTCATTCTCCGAGGGGAAATTATGAGATGCCCAAGCCATAGGTATTCCTGATGCGTGACATACCCATGAAGGGAATGACATATTTAGAGATTGCTTCGCCGGGGTCAACGATGGTCCCGATCTATATGTTTCGTCTGTATTCGACGAGGCTCAACGGTTCCTGACATAGGTAAATTTTATCTCATTGTATTAACACTTGTGTTTACTTCATATTCCTTACTTCCTTCTGTGTATATAGGCCATGGTGCTTCATCGAGAAACATTTTCAAAATCGAAGGCTAAGTTGTCTCAGTACGAGGTAGAGCTCAAGAAGCTCGTAGAGGAGAGGGATGGCCTCAAACTCCTCTATGTTCAAAAGGATGAGGAGATTTTTACCCTTCGAGCTGAACTCGCAAAGGCTCGACAAGATCGTACCGATCTCTTTGAACAATTAACGTAACTTCTCGCAAGTCTTTCTAAGTGTTAGTTCAAATTTGGCTACTAACCCTTCATTCATACAATTTCAGCGGAAGGGTGAGCTGGTGGAGCAGCTTCAGGAGGAGGCCAAAATGTAAGAGGCCGGAACTCTGGACTGGATACAACATATGGAGCGCCTTACCTCGGAGAAGGACACACTCTAGGCCCAAATGGTATCATTCGAAAGCCATCTTAAAGCCGTGAAGGAGGAAAACTCGATCCGGGCTCGGAAGGTTGAAGAGCTCGAGGCTAAACTGGACAACGAACTTTCTAGGGCTAAGCATGAGGTACAGGCACTTGTGGCCTCCTACCGATCTAATACCGAGGCTACCGGTCTTCAGGCACAGGAGATCTCTACCGCAGCTGAGATTAGATTGTCGTGCGCAGTTGACCTTGCTAGGAGGCAATCTCGAAGAGAGGCACTCGAAGAAATACACGCCTGTGGCTTTGACCTCTCAGCTGATATTGAAGATGCCAAAAGTTTTGAGGCCGAGGTTGTAGCTTTGATTTCCGATGAAAAAGATTCATCAGTGGGTCTGAGAGTGGAGAAGGTGAGGACGAGGCCATCGAAGAAGCGACTCTTGAAGATGCGGCACCCGAGGATGGGGCTTCCGAGGACAAGGCTCCCAAAGATGTGGCTCCCAGAGTAGACTAAGCTTTAAGACTTTCTTTCCTATTTTATCTATTCCGTGTAAGGCCTTGAATTGGCCCTTTGTATAGACCATTTGATATATATAAAAAACATCTCTTTGACGCCTTTTTATGCTTCTAGTTTTCGATATGCTTCTTTCCTTTATCGAAGTTGTTTGAAATTTTTTATTGCCGTGATTCAAATCGTGATCGAAATAAACCCTTAGGCTTTTCGTTTTTACGAGGGCAAGTCCCCGAGTTCAAGACTCGTTCGAGACCTTATCTCGGGGATGTTTTGATCGAACTGACCGATGAGTTATCTTAATAACCAAGTCCGAATGACTCTTGAGTTTTAGGATAAAGTGAATCCTTAGGTTTTCATCAAATGATTGTTAAGTATTTCGAGCTCACCGTTACATACCATTTAGGTGAATCTTCTAGATGTAGTTAACATTTGTTTGAGCTTGGAATAACTAAACCCTTGGGTTCGGATCGAGTGAGAGCGAGGTCTCGAACTCCAACTAGATTGGCCCTTAAGCTTATTAGATCGGCCCTTAGGCTCTTTTATATTGGCCCTTAGGCTCTTTAGATCATCCCTTAGGCTCTTTAAGTTGTGCCAATTCAGCCTCTAAAAACGGCTATCATTTTTTCCTTTTCAGCTAAAAGACTTGGTGAAAATTTCTTATGCCTTAGTATGTGTTTTTTGTACCCATTGGGTTTTTCGAGGGTTCAATGATCGGAACCCATTTTTTTCTTAACTCATTTGTGTTAAGATAATTTGATACCTCTTGAGGTTTTTTCGAAGGCTGATATTATCGAAGCCTTTAAATTATTTGAGGGATTTTATCGAAGCTCCTTTTTATTTGGTTTGCCGAGGGTAGCCTTATTTAACCAGATTTTCAAAGTAGTTGAAGTCCTTTAGTTTATGGCGCAAGTTTGACATCTACGAGCCGCATTATTTCGGCCGTAGTCTTTAATATGGCCGTAGCCTTTGAGTATGTATCTTGGACTTGTTTCTCGATAACATTTTGAACTTGTTCGAAATGTTAGTCCCGAGTGTGGTGGCCTTGGCCTATATATCGAGGGGTGCCTCTTTGAGGTCTAATGATTTCGAACTTAGAGAGCTCGAGTATGCAGTCCCCGTTCGAGGTATGCTTGTTCTTTGGCCCTTGAACCATTTTTCACAAGTGTTAGTTTTGCACAATAGATCAGAATCATAAGTATGTGACTCGTATAATAGAAATTCTACTTCAAACATGAGATGTTCGAGAAAAGAGAGTGGTTCTTTGTATTATTCATACATGCGTACATGTTTTGTTGTCGGGACTCAGCTAATCTATATGGACACGGTTCTTTCGACCGTTTGGACCATTATAAAATTCTTCCTATCGAGACCCATTGATACATAACATATGAGGGTGATGCTCCCCCTCCAGTATTCGAGGTTGATTGCAAAGAAGCCTTGAATACTGTTGAATTATCTTCAAGTAGCACATAGTTGTTGCCTTGTTAAAAACCTCGCCGAAAAAACCCATTTGGGATAAAAACCGATCTTAGGGAAAAAGAGTGAAATGCGTACTTTAAAACCTGAGGTCTCGATTTCTTGGATCGGGTACCTACAATAAGTTAGTTTCGAATATTTAAGTAAATGAAAAAGGAGAAAACCATACCTTAGCAATAATAGCGCCTGGAGAGTGATATGTTCTAGTTGTTCAGCAATGGCTCGCCGTTCATTGTCCCGAGCTTGTACGATCCTTTCCTGACTATGTCGGGGATTTGATAGGGTCTTTCCCAGTTAGGACCGAGTTTCCCTTCATTAGGGTCTCGAGTATTGATGGTGACTTTTCTTAAGACTAAGTCCCCGACTTTGAAGTGTCGAAGATTGGTTCTTCTGTTGTAATATCTCTCGATTCGTTGCTTTTGTGCGGCCATTCATACTAGTGCCGCTTCTCGTCTTTCATCTAACAACTCAAGACCGGTATTCATGGCCTCGTGGTTCGATTCCTCCGTTGCATGTCAAAACCTGGCGCTGGGCTCCCCGACTTCGACAGGTATCAAGGCTTCGGAGCCATATACTAAAGAAAATGGAGTTGCTCCGGTACTGGACTTCAATGTTGTCCGATACGCCCATAGAACCTCGGGAAATTTTTCTCTCCACTTCCCTTTTGGCTTCGTTTAACCTTTTCTTCAAGTTTTGGATGATAGTTTTGTTAGTTGATTCGGCTTGTCCGTTCCCACTAGGGTGATACGGTGTCGACAATATTCTCTTTATTTTGTGATCTTCGAGGAATTTTGTTACTTTGCTGCCGACGAACTACTTGCCATTATCACATACTATTTCTGATGTGATCCTATATGAAATTGATCACTTCTTTTTCTCTAACTTTTTTGAAGGCATGTGATTCAACCCACTTAGAGAAATAGTCAGTCATAAATAATATGAACTTAGCTTTATCTGGGGCCGATGGAAGAGGATCGACGACGTCCGTTCCCCATTTCATGAATGGCTATGGGGGTAGGACCGAGTAAAGTTGTTCACCAGGCTAGTGGTTCATTGGCGCAAACCCCTGCATTTGTCGCATCTTCGAACGAACTCCTTGGAGTCTTTTTCCATGTTATCCCTATAATATCCTGCTCTAATGACCTTTCGAACTAGTGAGTGCCTTCATGGATTTCTCGCAGAACATAGTCGGTATCTCCCGGTCCTAAGCACACCGCCAATGGACCATCGAACGTTCTCCTGTATAATGTTCCGTCTTCGTCTAATGTGAATCGTGCGACTTTAGTTCGTAAGACCCTCGGTTCTTTGGTATCCGATGGTAACTTTCCGTTCTTCAACTATTCGATGTACTTGTTTCTCCAATCCCAGGTTAAGCTTGTAGAATTAATTTTGACATGCCCTTCCTCGATTACAGTTCCCGAGGTGATCTCATCTTCGTCGACCAATGACCCTAAATTGGCCAGAACATCGGCCTTAGTATTTTGTTCTCGAGGTACATACTGTAGAGTCCATTCTTTGAAGCGGTGCAAGGTGACATGCAATTTGTCTAAGTACCTCTGCATCCTGTCCTCTCGAACTTCGAAGGTTACGTTCACCTGGTTAACTACCAGTAGGGAGTCACATTTAGCTTCAGTGACTTCCGCTCCCAAGCTTTTGGCTAGTTCGAGACCTGTAATCATAGCCTCATACTCGGCCTCGTTGTTAGTTAATTTGGCCGTTTTAATAGATTTCCAAATAACATTGCCCGTAGGCGGTTTCAAAACAATACCGAGCTCGGAACCTTTCACATTCGAGGCACCGTTCGTGAATAGAGTCCATGCCCCCGCTGATGTACCCCATTTCAGCAGAAGTTCCTTTTCCACTTCGGTTATGAGGATCGGTGAAAAATCTTCCACAAAGTCTGCTATTGTGACTTGATGGCTGTTTGGGGTTGATATTCGATATCTTAACCGCCAAGTTCGACGGCCCATTTGGCGAGTCGACCCAATAATTCGAGCTTGTGCAAAACATTTCGAAGGGGATAAGTGGTGATTACACGTATGGGATGACACTAAAAATATGATTTTAATTTTCTAGATGCGCTTATTAATGCAAGTGCCAATTTTTCTAAGTGTGGATATCTAGTTTCGGCATCTCCTAAGGTTCGACTCACGTAGTAAACTGGAAACTACGTACCTTGTTCTTCTCGAACCAATACACCTCTTACCGCTATCTTGGACACTGCCAAGTATAGGTATAACTTATCATCTGCTTTCGGAGTGTGGAGCAGAGGTGGGCTCGATAGATATCGCTTCAATTCCTCAAATGCTTGCTGACATTCCGGGGTCCATGTAAAATCATTTTTCTTTTTGAGTAAGGAAAAGAACTTGTGGCTCCGATCCGACGATCTCGAGATGAATCGGCCCAGGGCAACTATCCGTCCGGTTAGCCTCTGAACGACTTTCACATTGTCCACGACGGTAATGTCCTCGATGGCCTTGATTTTGTTGGGGTTGATCTCGATGCCCCGATTTGACACCATGAAGCCGAGTAATTTTCCCGAGCCGACCCTAAAAGCATATTTTTCGGGGTTAAGCTTCATGTTGTACTTTCTCAAGATTTCGAATGTCTCCTGCAAATGAGTCAAATGGTCCTCTGCGCGCAGGGACTTAACTAACATATTGTTAATGTAAACTTCCATTGATTTTTCTATTTGTTCTTCGAACATCTTGTTAACTAAGCGTTGATATGTAACTCCCGCATTTTTTAACCCGAAGGGAATTACATTATAGCAGTAAGTTCCATACTTAGTGATGAAAGAAGTTTTTTCCTGCTCTACTAGGTCCGCTGGATTTGGTTGTACCCAGAATAGGCGTCGAGAAAAGTAAGTATCCCGTGGCCGGCCGTGGCATTGATCATTCGATCGATGTTAGGCAAAGGAAACGAGTCTTTTGGACATGCTTTATTCAAGTCCTTATAATCTACACACATCCTAAGTTTGTTCCCCTTTTTGGGGACCACGACTACATTGGCTAACCATTCGGGATACTTTACTTCCCGAATGGACCCTATTTTAAGACGTTTGGTTACCTCCTCCTTTATGAAGGCGTGCTTCACCTCGGACTGAGGCCTTCTCTTTTGCTTTATCGGTCTGAACTTGGGATCCTTACTATTCTCTTAGTAAGCTCCTCGAGCATTCTCATTATAACAGGCTCAGTTGTCGAAGTATTGTCACCTGATCTTTCAGGCACTGGCTCCGTACGACGAGTAGCCTCTTGTTCAACCTTGTTCGGTGTCCTGTGTTATTTTTGCAACTAAGCGATGGCGTATTGTTGGGCTTGCAGCATTTCAAATATAACCTGGAGGCTGACACCTTCGTCTCCTCTGCCCTGAGTACCTCGACCATCAGTTCGACCCTCTCTGCATATGCTTCCATCGGGGTCCCCCCCAAATCCGCATTCAAAGCAACATGCAAACTGACATCGACCGGGTTTGCGGGTGGTGCTCCTCCGAGGTCATCTTGTGGCACCTCAATTCCTGGAGCGATAACATTGTCCTTTTCTCGGTGGGAGTCCGAGACCATGATCACCATGTGTGGCTGTGTTTTGTGAGTTTGACATGATTTAATCATGAAAAAAAAATTATTGACAAGAAACAAGTGTAAAATAGTGTGTTATATCAGAATTAGCACTGAACAATCACTATTATCCTTAGCTCCACGGTGGGCGCCAAACTGTTTACCTCGAAATACGAGTAACAATTAAACTTGTAATGTGGTTATAAGAATACGTGATCTAATTCAATGCCAATTGATAAATAGCTAAATAAATAAAGGAATTAAACGATTGAAATAGATCAAACCATTGTAATTGCAAGTTATCGACCTCGATCTGAATTAGGCTCGAGATCAAGTGCCAAGAACAGTAGAACAACAAGAATAATATGAACAATAAGAACAGTAAATAATTAAGTGCGGGTAAAAGAGCAGAGCGTTTATATTTTTCAATGAATGCGTAGGTGATAATTGTGTTACAAATGAACAGGATTCCTCTTTATATAGTAGAAGAATCCTAAATAAGGTACAACTCTAATTTCGAAAGTAAAATGCATGGTTGATATCAATAACCGTTAATGGTTCTGCCAATTCCGAGATTCTCGCCGAGATTGGTGGTCGATTGCGGATATCTCGTGATTCTGTTACTTCGGTGTCGATTTTGCATGATCTCGATCCCTTATTCTTCGTGTTCTTCGAGCCCGAACTTGCTTCGATACTGACTCACCCTCGAGGCATGCCCTCGAGTCCGTAAAATTGGGTATGGTCGATTTTAACCGCATACAAACCTTTCTCGAGACGATAAATCAAAACCTTTTTTCTTTTTGGAAAATTTCGCTTGGAAATTCACAGTCCCTGTCCTTCTGACGAACACTGGCTAACCTGCTCATTATGCAAACCATACAAGAAATATAAACTGCACTAGCTCGATACAATACGACGAACTCTAATTATTATTCTTGCCATCTAAAATAAAATAAACAAAAACAAATATTAAAGAAAGAAAGCATTCCCTGCAATATCAGAAAATATTTATGTTAGTACTCAAAGTCATTTATTTTTTTTAAAGAAATTGGTGAATGATTTGAACCCTCTACAATTTACGTTGTACTATAATCTTACAAAGAAAAAAAAAAAGAAAAAATCGACCAATTCAGTTTAGTAGAAGGTTGGCGAAGTCAACTACCACCACGCGTAAACTTCACTACTTGTCCCTCAGACTCGGTCACTCTCAGCTCCACACATTGTGACACTCCGCTACTCCTCCTTCCCCCAACCTACAAAGGGCCAACAACCACCGTCCTGGGCGGTCGCCGCCGTTAACCATCTTTTTTGTTCCCCGGAAATACCAGCCAAACAATGTTAAGGGACGTGTCAGCTTGCAATACATACAATTACGGGGACGCCCTTTATTGGGATGCACGGTATTTACAAGAAGCAGGGTGTGGTTCCTTTGATTGGTATCAGCGTTACTCTGCTCTCCGCCCTTTTGTTCGAAATTATGTTCCTACATCCTCTAGGATCCTCATGGTTGGCTGTGGCAATGCTGGTAATACTTATATTTGAGCTTAAATTTTGCATCTTTTTTGTGGATTTTTCCAAAATGTTTTATTATTTGAATTGCCTTGATTTGTACCCGGGTATGTGATTCTTGAAGAAAATTTATCTTTATTTCGTCTCCCTTTTTTTGGGATTCTCTGGTTTCAGCTCAAGCTTTGCAGTTTTTTTTTTTTTTGATCATTATTTCAATTTGAACCTGATGTAAAGATTTTTCTTTCTTGATGTGCGGTTAGAATTGGATTGAATTTTTTTGATTAAGTTGCTTTGTTTCTTAGCCAGATATGTGATTCTTGAAGAAATTTGTCTCAACTGGCTCTCTTTTTGGGATTCTCTATTTTGAGCTTAAGCTTTGAAATATGCTTTATTATTATTTTTGTAATTTTTTATTTATCGCTTTGTTTTTACCTTGTTATGTGATTTTTGAAGAAATTTATCTCAATTTGACCCCATGTCGATATTTCCTTGTTAACTGCGAGCTTAGGATTTGCATTTTCTTTCACTTCATCCCTTGGGTTGCTTTGATCTCTACCTGGTATGTGATGCTTGTAGGAATTCTTGAAGAAACGTGTATCACTAGGCCCCTGCTTTTGAGATTCTCGGGCTTAATTAAGAATTAGAATTTTGCATCTTTTGTTGAGGATTTTACCTGGTTAATTTTGTTTTGTGTCTGGTCTTCTGATGCTTCAACAAGTTCTTGAAGAGGGTTGTTAATTTTAGTTTTAAATTTGGATAGGAAGGAGCGTTAATGAAAATGGAGGATCATGGCTGTTTCTAGCTTATTCAAGCTTAAAGATTTCATTTTTATTTTATTATATTGGTTTACTATGTTTTCTACCTAGAATATGTGATGCTCGAGGAAATTTATTTCAATTTTCTGCTAGCCAAAGTTCTCTATTGGATGCCTAAGTGTTTTATAAAGTGTAAAATGTTAAAAGATCTTTTTTTTGTGTAGTGATGTCGGAGGACATGGTTAAGGATGGTTATGAAGAAATAGTGAATGTCGATATATCAACAGTGGCTATTGACATGATGAGAAGGAAGCATGAGCACGTTCCGCAGTTGAAATGTATTTTAGCTGAAGAACTTCTCAATTCTGATTTAGAAACCAATTTAGAATTCTGGTGTATAAAGTTTTCCTTATGAAACTGAACAGACATGCAAATGGATGTCAGAGATATGAGCTTCTTTCCTGATGAATCATTTGACGCTGTCATTGATAAGGGTAATTATATCTTCCTTTTTCATGTGCCATTTGTTTAACTATTTTCTAGTCGCTGACTATCTTTTCTTCTCTGCTTTCTGATCTTTTGTGCGATCATTTGGTCGTTACTGTAACAGGAACCCTTGACTCATTAATGGTTAGTTCCATCTTACTCTTTCTCAGACCTCTTCAAATTTGTTAGATGTGGTAACTGATTCTATACTTTTTCAGTGTGGTACCAATGCTCCAATTTGTGCTGCACAAATGCTTGGAGAAGTGAGCAGGTTGGAAAGTTTATGGTGTTTTATTGTATTTCCTTGTAGTTATTCGTTCTATTCACTTCCTTTCCTCCTATGCTGCCTCAAAATACCTAAGGATTATCGTTCTTTTGATGAGCAAGAGCTTACTTTTGTTGTCTTTTCATGTGTAGGCTTCTCAAACATGGAGGTGTTTATATGTTGGTAACTAGAGGCCTAAATGGATTCGTAGTTGTAACTTTTATGGTATATTTTGAAACACCAAATAATTGTTGTTTACTTGCTTTTTGCAGATAACATATGGTGATCCTACGGCAAGGATGCCTCATCTGAGTCGACCAGTATTTAACTGGAAAATTGAGTTATACATCATACGTAAGTTTCATTGCAAATCATCCAAAATATGCTCGGTCTATTATCCTAGATTATTAGACTACTATTTGATCATTGAAATATCCTTGATAAGTAAAACTATTTGGTTTACTTGTGGCATCCTTTGCAAGAGAATTTTGAAATTTATCTTTAGGCTATGTTAAAGTCAATAGAAAGGCTTATTTATGAGTTTATGCATGCATGCTAGTTTTAAAATTTTAAACTTGAACATATAGGCATGTATAGGGGGGGGGGGGGGGGGGGGTTGGTATTTGGAAAGATCCAAATAGTTTAGCTTAAATTTTAGCTAAATGGCTTAAGTTCTTTCTTTTTGCTTGAGGTGGAAGGGTCTAAGTTGCTCCGACATGGCAGTTTAGGTGCCGCACCCGTGTCGACACGACACTAGTATGGGTGTGGGTATGGGATCCGTATCGGATGTGGTCAAACAATTTTGGGTACTTTGACCACCATGGACGAAAAAATTCGAGATAAGATACAATTTGATTCCCGAAATCAGAACCAAAAATAGGGTAAATTTGAAGAAAATAACATACCTTATCTAGGAAATCAATCCTTTGTTTATCTACAACTTGAGAACAAAAAAGAAATCCGCATTTTACAAGCTATATTTCCACAAAATTTCTCATAATTTAGAGATATTTTTATACTTCGATGTTTTTGAATTATTTTTAGCCGGATCCCCGCACCCGTATCCGTACTAGGATCCGTATCCCCGAATCTTAGAATTCATATCTCGAGGATCCGACCTCTAGATCCGCACCCGTATCCGTACTAGGATCCGTATCCCCGAATCTTAGAATTCATATCTCGAGGATCCGACCTCTAGATCCGCACCCGTATCGGACAGCCGCACCGTGTCCAAGCAACTTAGGAAGGGGTGGGGGTTGGTTGGGGTTTGGAAAGTCTAATACAACAAATTAAAAGTTTTTGTACATCTATGTGAGATTTTAAAATAATGGAATCTATATCTGAGAAAAGAAATGAAGGAGTAACGAATGCTTTTTGGTTAAATTACTTTAAAAGAACAAATTTGCCTTTTATCTTAAATTTTGAAAGGTTTTTTTTTTGCTGATAAAGTAGCTTTTGAAATACATTTTTTTGGTGTATTATATGTTATGCTGTTGAGTCCTGTACTGCTATGTACCACCTTGGTACTTCATCAATAGAATCTGACCTTATAAAAAAAAACCAATTTTTTATAAGTATAACTTTGAAGTAACTTGTACAATTTTCTTCTAACGACTTACTGTTTGAGTAATAGACATGAATCTAATGAATTCCATTGGAATTCCAATTATACCATAAATTAGGGTTGGGTTTTACATTGACTAGATAGAAATCTATTGGAAATGGTTAGATCTCTTCTAGTCAGACCCATCAAATTTATACCCAAGAGACAACTCAAAGGACTAAAAGGCATGGTTTCAGGACTTCTGCTGCAGTCACATTGGGTCTGCTGTGATTACAACAGTTCAAAGAGGCTTTCTATTTATGCATCTGAACATGTCGTGCATCACTCTGGATTACTGAGAATTATGCTGTTGAGATAACTAATAAAAGTCTATCAGTTGCAGCCTCTTAAGGGACCCAACCATGTGCACCCCAATATATAAGACCCAACACATTATATAATTAACCTTTTATCGAGAATGAATATTCCGGATTCTTCCTACTGTATACTCCCAATCCTTCCATGCAAAAAGGGATGATTATTGATCTTTTTCAAGATTCTTTTGCCATAACCTCTATTAGAAAACAAAAAGCTTTTGCCATACAATATTGTGCTAGCTATGCTTAACTAATGAGGCCTCAGCTGCCTCATTCACACAAGCTTTGGGGCACCGGAAGAAGCATTTACCGACATATAGGGATTCTGGTCAAGGATAGACACAACTGTTACTTTTTGGACTTGCCAATAAAGGAGAGAAGATTAAAGTTGACGAGAACTGCATGTGAAGTTGTGTATTGTGTATGATCACTAGAGAAAAAATGATTTCGCATTCTATATGCAAAAGAAGGTTCAGTTTTAATATCAAATTATTTGTGAAAATTTCTTCTTTTGAAATTTTAAAATCCATAATTGAGTTATCTGTTCTCCTAGTGAAATCTGAAGCTCTTCTGTCAAATGAATTAATATGGTTTAATGCTTTATTACCAAAGTTCTTGATTTTTAACCTTTAGGAAGTGAATAGTGTCTTAATTAATGATCTCAGTCCAATCTTGTTACTTATTTCCATTTTCTACCATTTTGCAGCTAGACCAGGAATTCAAAAGCCTGGTGATTCCCGTTCTAATGTAAAGTCATACTTAGAACCTATTCCCCTAACCGAGAAGGGCCTACTTCCGGCAGATTATGTGATGGAAGATCCGGATGCTCATTTTATATACATCTGTAAAAAAATTGATGAACGAGTGGAAGTGAGCGACAAATCTGCGGATCTTTGATTGCTGATTTACTACAGGAATTGGTTTAGGCAGAACTGAGAAGCATTGTTTCTTCAACTATGGGTGTTCCAAGTTGGCGGAAACCACGTATGCTTACTGAAGCATGTACTATTGTTATCTAGGCTTCTTGTGTGTCTTCTTTTTATTGGATTCATACTTCAGAAAAGACTGTCTTTGTGGTGGGAGAAGGGAAGGGGAGGGAGGATTTTCTTTGTCTTTTCTTTTCCTTCTCCATTCTTTAGTTCCGTGTTTTCTTTAGAACGTTGGTGCCGGGACCAGTTTGAGTGCATCTCGACTATTCGGCCGGGTACTACTACCGGGTAACTCTACACACCAAAGCTTAGACAGATGGCGAACAAATAATTAACCCTCTGGTTAATCTTCTCTTTTCTTACCTTCCGTTTTTTGGGTGGGAAACAGGTGACCTGAGAGGGGGATATGAATTTCCCGGCTCGAGAAAGAAGCCAGGATAAGACCCCAGATGTCTTGAGCGTGGATCAAGCTTGTGCTAGGTGGTTAGGCTGTCAATCTATATAAAAGACTAGCTATAGCTATTATCAGAAAAAACAATTTTGCTTCATAGAGTTGTGTGAGAACAGATGAGAACTTAGATACTAGTTTCAGTTTTGTACCTTAATTTGGTTTTGCACTAAGCAAAAGGTTCTTTGGTTTTCAATGCTTCTATTGCGTACCCGCATTTTGTTATGTAGGTATTGTTTGGTTGTTGATTGTGTGCGAGGATTATTGTTATGCTCTACAGATT
Source organism: Nicotiana undulata (assembly GCA_005239495.1). Lineage (NCBI taxonomy): Eukaryota > Viridiplantae > Streptophyta > Magnoliopsida > Solanales > Solanaceae > Nicotiana > Nicotiana undulata. Next base: position 52,539 of record ML275782.1, read on the forward strand.
TTGATTTGTTTTCAACTTACTTTCATTTCTAATGTGTCAAAAGGTATCAACAGCAACAGGATGTTCCTCAAGTTCTTCCCCACATATGTCTGCCCCTTCCACTATTCCAACATCTTCTTGGTATCCCAAAATCCCACATTGCACTACTTTCTATATAAAAGAGCTCACTAGTCGTATCCCTAAACCCGACTACTGGATCGGACTCATTTATTGAGCCACTTTCAGCTACATCAGGCCCAACAATTAAGCCCACATCAATCACCTTGGGGTTACCCATTGGAATTTTTACCTTTCTATGCCACATTTGAAACCTTATTACCCTTAATGTTTAAAGTTAAAGTTAATTACACTTCGTATACCAAATTATCAATTATATACCATAATTAATTTTGGGGTCTAATTAATGGAGCAGTTTTTTACTGCATAATTAAAGGACCGTAACTACTCACGTTTCTCTCTCCTTACCCCTCAATCCCCGTCCCCCCTCATGTTTACCTTCAGCGACGTTCTTCAATTAAATTCACCAAAAAATGGTTCACATTTTAGTAAGTTGAAGTTAACCATGAAGAACATCAAATCTCAAAAAAAAATACTTCAAAAATCTGCAGTAGGTGATATCCCCTCATTCGATTTGGGGGTTTTAACACCAAAATCACCAAAAAAACAAGTAAAATCTTCACATGCAATTGAAGAGACTACTCATCGATCATCTCCCAGACAAAACCGAGCCGAGATGAGAGCAAAACAAAAGCATGATGTAAACGATGGAGGAAGTTCTACACCCGACAAACAACTCAAACGAAAAGGGAAAGAGGTACTTGAAGACGACGACTTTGTTGAAGAGGCCCCTAAAATTCCAACAACAAAGAAACTCAAGGTGTCTCCTGCTTCCTCAAAACAAATTTGGTTGTACAAAACTGTGTTTAAGTGTTTTACTATAGTGTAGATTAATTGTCTTAATTTTGTAGATAATTTGTAGTTGTGAGGTTATACAGTTTATAATTGTAGTTTTTTTGTAGTGATTTTGTAGTTATTTTGTGGTTACCTTTTAAAATGTGAAACAGAGTTGTAGTTAGTTTTTCATCCTGAATTTTTTAGACAATGTTTTATATTTGTAAATGTATTGTAGTGCTTTGTAGTTAAATGTGTAAAATAAAAAATGAAGAAACAGTCCAAAAAATACCCAAAATTGGCTCAGAAAAAATCTTTGGTGAAGGTAAACATTTATTAGTTTCGTTTTCCAGTTTTTTTAGATTGGTTTTGGTTGTAAAAATCTGTGTTTAAGTGTTTTACTATAGTGTAGATTAATTGTCTTAATTTTGTAGATAATTTGTAGTTGTGAGGTTATACAGTTTATAATTGTAGTTTTTTTGTAGTGATTTTGTAGTTATTTTGTGGTTACCTTTTAAAATGTGAAACAGAGTTGTAGTTAGTTTTTCATCCTGCATTTTTGTAGACAATGTTTTATATTTGTAAATGTATTGTAGTGCTTTGTAGTTAAATGTGTAAAATAAAAAATGAAGAAACAGTCCAAAAAATACCCAAAATTGGCTCAGAAAAAATCTTTGGTGAAGGTAAACATTTATTAGTTTCGTTTTCCAGTTTTTTTAGATTGGTTTTGGTTGTAAAAATCTGTGTTTAAGTGTTTTACTATAGTGTAGATTAATTGTCTTAATTTTGTAGATAATTTGTAGTTGTGAGGTTATACAGTTTATAATTGTAGTTTTTTTGTAGTGATTTTGTAGTTATTTTGTGGTTACCTTTTAAAATGTGAAACAGAGTTGTAGTTAGTTTTTCTTCCTGCATTTTTGTAGACAATGTTTTATATTTATAAATGTATTGTAGTGCTTTGTAGTTATGTGTGTAGAAAATGACTTGTATGTCTTTTTTGGTTGCTGCCTTTTTTGTAGAAAATGATTTGTTTTTAGCAATTGTGTAGTTATTTTGTTGTTATTGTAGATAATTTGTAGATTAATGCTTCCTTTTCATGCAGTTTTGTGATGACCCAAAAGGTCATCCTAAGTAATCCTAGCTAAATCTGTGTTCTAAAGCCCTGAAAGCCTCCGTAAATCTCACCTCGTTATGGGGGCACAACTCGGGCGTGTAGCCGGAAAGTCCTTATGTTGAAATTTGATGAAAATGGAATTTTATGATAATTAAATGAATAAAGTTGACTTTGGTCAATATTTTTGGTAAACGGACCCGGACCCGTGATTTGACGGTCCCGGAGGGTCCTTAGGAAAATATGGGACTTGGGCATATGCCCGGAATGGAATTCCGAGGTCCCAAGCCCGAGAAATGAATTTTTAAAGAAAATTATTTTCTGAAAATGCTAAAGGATTTTGAAAATGAATTATTATGTGAAAATCGTGTTACCGGGCCCGTATTATGGTTTCGAAGCCCGGAACAGGTTTATTATATGTTATGTGACTTATATGTGAAATTTGGTGTAAAACGGACTTGAAATGACGTGATTTGGATTAAAAATCGGATAAGTTAAGCTTTATGAAGTTTTAAGAAATTTCTATGAGTTTTGAGGTTTAATTCGTTGATTTTGATGATATTTTGATGATTTAAAAGCTTAAATAAGTCCGTAGGATGTATTGGGAGTCGTGTGTGTTTTTGGTTTTGAGACCCGAGGGCTCGGGTGAGATTCGGATAGCTAATGGGGTGTAAATGTCATGAAAAATCTGGTTTTTCTTCAATTTCTGGTGTCAGGTGAAATACTCTATGCGATCGCATAAGTAATGTCGCGATCGCATAGAGATAGGAGAGGTGGGGGACCAGTAGCCTTTCGCGATCGCAATAGTGTGTCCGCGATTGCAATAGTGTGTCCGCGATCGCACTGTATTGTTAGAGCTGGGTGGGGGTCTGGCCAAGTACTTTTCGCGATCGCAAGGTCCAGTCCGCGATCGCGTAGCGTGGGGTCCTTGGTATGTGTGATCGCAGTCGCTTCTTCGCGATCGCAGTGTGGGGGAATCCCAGGTCCTTCTTCGCGATCGCATCATTCCAGTCGCGATCGCAGTGCTTTAGAAACAAACCCTCCGCGATCGCAACTCCANCCCAATTTTCACTCTTCCCTTCTTCTCCAACCTCCATTGAAGTCCCCAAGCTAGATTCCCTCCATAGCCACTTGGGTAAGTGATCTTAACTTCTAATTCTTCCATTTTCCTTCCATAATCACTGGAAATCTAGGCCTAAAATCATAAAATCAAGTAGAAATTAGGGGTTTTGGGTAGAGTTAGGTTTTTGGAAAATTTGGGTGATTCAACCTCAATTTGGGGTCGGATCTTGAAACAAATTATATATTCTAACTCGTGGGGTTATGGGTGATCGGGTTTTGGTCCGAACCTCGAGTTTGGACCAAGCGGGTCCGGGGTCGAATTTTGGTATTTTTTTGGAAGAATGATAGGAATTGCATATCTAGGCTATCGGATTGTGTTATTAAGTCTTTATTGATATTATTGAATTAATTGTGCCTAGATATTGTTGTTTCAGAGTCGGATTATAAAGGAAAGACGGTCTTAGAGGGTTGATCGCTATACTTCAGACCGCGGTAAGTGTCTTGCCTAACTTTGGTGAGGGAATAGGTATTATATGCTATGTGCTAAGTGATTATCATGTCCATTGCATAGGTGAGGTGACGAGTACCTATGCAATGTGTGTCAAGCATGCCCGTGAGTCTATTTTGATAAAAATTGCAGTATTTCT
>ML275786.1:0-12479 GCA_005239495.1 Nicotiana undulata
CAGAGTGAACAGGAACTAACTGACCTCCTCCTGACTGGCCTCCCCCTCTTGGACGACCCCTACGGACCTGTCCCTTACCTTGGGGCGGCCGGACTGCTGGTGCTGAACTCCTAGGCTGGTAACTCTGCTGCACTGCCTTGCCCCGATACCTAGGACAAAACCTCCACATATGACCCGGCTCCCCACACTCGTAACAACCTCCTGGTGCTACAGCCCGCTGCCCGAAAGAGGAAGGACCCTGAATAGCTAGAGGGCGGTGTGAACCCTTTGGTAAGGCACTGAAATAGGAGCTAGAGGACCTCTGATGACTGGAATAGCTGCTGGGTGCACCTTGGGTGGCTGGGGGACGATAAGAACGCTCTGGCATAGCTCCGAGCTGAGGCCTCGCTACAATACCCATGGGAGGTAGTGGAGGTGCTGAATCTAAAGGCCTACTGAACTGGCCGCCTCCGAAATGACCTCTACCCCTAGCTGGAGCACCCCTAAAGTCACTTGTGAACCTGGCCCTCTTGTCCTGCTGACCTGGCTGACCCTACTCCCTGCTCCTCATACGGTAACCCTCAATCCGTCGAGCTATCTCGACTACAAGCTGATATGGGGTACCCATCTCTACCTATCTGGCCATAGAGGCCCTAATACCTGGATGCAAGCCTGCTACAAACCGCCGCACCCTCTCGGTATCAGTAGGCAATATCATAAGGGCATGGCGAGACAACTCTGAATATCTAGCCTCATAATCAGTCACTGACATCTGCCCCTGCTCTAGTTGCTCAAACTGACCCTGTAGCTCCTCCCTCTCAGAAGGTGGAATGTATCTGTCTAGAAATAACTGAGCGAACTGGTCCCAAGTGATAGGAGGAGAATCTGCTGGCCTGCTGAGAATATATGACTGCCACCACCTGCGAGCTCTGCCCTCTAACTGAAATGTGGTGAAATCCACTCCATGGGACTCCAAAATCCTCATGTTGTGTAGTCTGTCCCTGCACCTATCAATAAAATCTTGAGAATCCTCTCCCCGCTCACCCCCGAAGATTGGAGGGCGAAGTCGGGTCCATCTATCCAACATCTTCTGCTGGTCACCCTCTGCAACTGGCCTGGGCTCTGGGGCTGCTACTACTGGCTGAACCCCTCCCACGGGCGATGTGCCCGGGGTATGACATGCTACTGCTTCCTGACCTATGGCCTGAGCGATAGGGGTCTGGACTCCCCCTCCCGCCTGAGAAGTGGCAGGGTCTGCTGGAAATAAACCAGCCTGAGACATAGTGTCCATGAATCTCAGCATACGGCCCATGACCTCCTGGAAGCCTGGCCCCGTCATGAAATCCACTGGAGCAGGTGCTACTAGAGGCACCTCAACCTGCTCCTCTATAATAGGGTACTCTGGTGGTGCCCCTGGCGTAGCTCTGTGACTTCCTCTGTCACGACCCGAAATCCTACCTTTCAGGCCGTGACTGCGTCTAACGTTGAACCCGCTAGACAAGCCAATATACACAACATTTGACATCTATAAACAACGTAACAATATTTAAAACCATTAACCTTCAAGCCTTTACCGGAATATCCCGAGTCACTTCAAAAGTTTTATAGTAGAAAGTAATAATAATTCAAAACGCATAATGAAACGATAAAGACAACAATATCACAAAATTCCAAAACCGGGGTGTCACAATCTCACGGACTAGCTATAAGAATACTAAATACAAGTTTGAAAGGAAATACAATATTTTCTTTAGAACTGAAAGAGAAGTAAGACAATAGGACACAATAGCAGAAGAGACTCCAGGGTCCAAGAATGCCGGTGGTATACCTTGAAGCTCAATGTGGACTGAAGGTGACTCCCTCAGAGCGGTCCACGGGGTCCGGGAGCAGGATCTGCACAGCATAAAGAAGTGCAGTGTAGTATCAGTACAACCAACGCCATGTACTGAGTAAGTGCCTAGGTATAAGCCCTAACTCTCTTCGCATACACCCTCTCACTTGCACACATGCACTCACACGCACACATATTACACTAAAAAAAAGATGGGGAACGGCTAATCCAGAAGTTAGAAATTTGAACAACGAATCAATTGATTGAAACCAAGATCATCTAATTCAAAGCATCTTCTCATATGTCGTTTACTTCTGGTATGTTCTTCCTCCCCTTTTCCTTTTCTGTTATTTTGCTTTTGGTTTGTGTTGTTTCCGTTTTTGTTCGTTCTTGGGTGTCTCTGTGTTTATCTACTCGTAACATGGCACCCTAAGGGATTAATTGAACACCAACGTGATGGGTAGTGAATTCGGGAGCACCATTGTAAGGGTAGAGATAAAATTGTGGGGAAGATGACCATTTGCGGTTTGCAAAGGTAACCCTAGGCAACCTGGTATAATTCTTCAATGCGAAGGATTTTGCAATCGCATAATTATTATGCGGATTGCAAAGCCATCACAAACCTAGGCGAATGATGGCCCATTTTCAACGCAAGTTCGCGACCGGTTTGCGATCGCAAACCCATTTTGTGGTGGGTTTGCGATCGCATAGTGCTTTGACCATTATGAGTGTACAGTTTTGCGATGGTTATGCAAACCGCATATGGGTATGAGATCGCATAACCCATCGCATAAATTAATTACTTCTGCGTACCTAATATTTTTCGATGGGTTTGCAGTCCGCATAGTGGTTATGCGACCGCATAACCCATCACATTTCCTGATTCCCTCGAAAAATCTGTCTCTTATCTTTTCTATGTCGCTCACACACATTTTCTTTGCAGAAATGGAACCCAAGAAATCTATTGCAAAACGCTCCCCATCCGCTCGTGGGCAAAAAAAGGCTTCCACCGACCAACATCTACAACAGGCCAAGCGTTCACGACCGGAAACATCCCACTCTGCTGCTGAACAACCCTCCCAGTATGATGAGGAGGAGACCTTGTTGTCAGTATACCTACAAGCTGAGGCAAGAAGAAAAAAAGGGGAGGATCTACAACTCCGTTTTGGGGTCACAGGCTCCATGGGCCTGTACAAAGAAGGGCTTAAAAACGAAATATCATAGAAGAGAAACAACTGAGCCTGAACATGTTAAAGGAGAACTATACCCACATACTAGAGAATATTAAGGCGAGGAGCTGGGAATGCTTCACAGAGGTCCCTGAGGAATTTAATGAAACACTTGTGTGATAATTTTATGCATCCTATGGGACCTCCAGGACAGCTGAACAAAAGAGGAACAAAGTCTTCTGTGAAACAGTCCTGGTTCGAAGGAAGCAGGTGCTATGTGACAAGGGCACCATAAATGATTTGTACTTTGAGGACTAGTGACCGGGCACAACTGAGTATGATACCAAAATAGCCAACAAGGACAGTGAGCATGCTTGGATAGCCTCGGTGATAGCAAAGGGGACCCCAGCCTGGATTAACCCTGCCCATAAAATTTACAAAGAGGATCTCACAGGGGAGGGTCGGTACTAGCTCAGTTTTGTCACTTCTCGCCTGATACCGCCCAGGAATGAAACTGATATAAACATTGAGAAAGCAATTCTCATTGCATGCATTATGACTGGTATCAATATTTATATGGGCGAGATTATCTTCTAAGAGTTGGGGGTTAGGGCTAACCAGACGACCACATCACTTCTATTCTCGTGCTTGATCACAACTCTCTGCAATGCTGTGTAAGTCCCTCCATTGCCACTCCATGACAAGACGGTGAAAGCGTTGAAGGAAATTAATATCACACGCATTAGTGGCACAGTGCCAAAGGAAGCTGCTGCTCCTACAGAGATTCAGATCCCCATTCCAGCTGACACAGACATTTCAGAGTCCCAGACACCTGCCACTTCTCAGGCCACAGTGGCATCCACAACCACTCCACAACCCACTCCACAGGTCACCATTTCACAGCCTCCGGTCTCACTACCAGCTCTTTCAAAGCTAGGTCTCTTAGCTTAGCATACAAATGTTAAGGTAAACCAGCTGATGAAGGAGCTCCCCATAATTATTAGGCTGGCATTGCTCCCCGTCCAATCCTCAGTGAAGGCACTTCAAAAACAACATAAATCTCATGAGGATTGCCTAAAGAAGATTGAGGTGAGGCTGGAAAAGGTTAAACGGGGCGAGGTTAGAGGCCTGCCTAAGCTCCGGACGGATGTAGATGCACTGAAGGGTCAGCTCCACAAGATGCAGAACTTGGAGTTTGATCTCTCTTCCTTCATGCCAAAGGAAGGAGAGTAGGGATCTGGCACATCCATTGCTGGGCTAGATTTTGATATCACTACTTTGATGACAACTCCCGAGCCACAGACTGTCGGGACTTCCTAGACTCCAGCTCCTCTAGCACCCATTAACATCCCTTCTGGGGAAGATTTCGGACACACTGAAGAGTCCGAGGAAGGAGAGACAGATGTGAGGAGCTAGATGAGGAGGCACTGTCATATGAGGATGAGGGTCCTAAGGATAAAGGTCAGTAAGTTGCCGTGACGACCGCTGCACAAGAGGAAGAATAAGCAGATGTGCATAAGGAAATTGCACACTCGCTAGCAGATATGGTCGCAAAAGCCCATCCCTCGATCACTCAGCCACCATCGGGCGAGGCTTGCAGCTCATAGGCCTCAGCTCCATCATCAGGGCAGTTGGAGACCCCTATTTCATCTGTGGAGGTCACTCCCCAAGATGAGAGCCCATCAGTCCCAGCTTTACTGAAATAGGGTGATCCCACCACCATTCAGTATGTTTCAGACTCCCATAGCTCTTAGTGCGCCCCTGGGAACCTTAACCATTGAGGACCATTGGGGACAATGCATGCTTTTCAGTTGGGGGTGGGATAGTTATATTTGTGATCTAAGTGTACATAGTTTTGTATATAGTAGTTAGTAATGAATTTCCCTTGGGTTTTCTTCGTCGGGTTCTTTTCCAAGGGTGTAATAGTAGAACCATGGCAGTAGTATAAAACATTTTGACCGGTTTGGTGTAATTGTATAGTTTCAAGCATGTATGTCTGTAAATAAATTGTACCCTTACGTTGATATATATATATATATATATATATATATATATATATATATAATGTTTTATGGTTAATCATTGTGTGAACTTGAGGCTCGCTCTTTGACTTTATGCTTACTTAGAATTGTACATATAATATGATGAAAGCTTTAAGTTGTCGAGTGTTCACTCGAGAGCTAAAACTGCGTTAAGTCAAATAGTTCATGTGCCATGTGTGTTAGTGTTTGTGTAAATAATTCTTGTATTTACTTTTGTCATCTAGAACTTGCCCGGTTGGTCTTTCAATGCTAAAGATAATTACGTTTGGTTGGAGAGATGACCTTAGGCACTCTTTGTGTTATTGGAAAAATCCCTTTAGCCTTTCAAGCTACCCATTGTATGGATATTATCACTAGTTACCCCATTTGAGCTTTTAACTTTTTCTTTGGCCACCTCATTACAAACCTTTTCCCTTTTGTAAAATAATTCCCTCTTTGAACCCGTCCCTCTTTGAACAGTGAGAATGAGGCTAAAAGCCTAAGTTGAGGGTGTGATGTCAAGTTGGAAATTGGTAAGGTTGTACGTTGAGTGTAGGAACATAAACCTCGAAGTGTTCGCATAAAATTATTCAAGCTGCAAAAGAAAAATGTATAAAAATAAAAAATAAAAATAAAAAAAGAAGAAAAGGAGAGAAAAGAAAAAAAGATATATGTACGTATATCAATATGGAGCCTTGAAGAAAATTAGAGAGGTAGTTAAGGTAGTTCTATGTTGGTAACTAGATGCCAATGAGGGCTATGTGGGTTGAAAAGAAACAGAGTGCAACAAGAAAGAAAAATGTGAGTAGTGTTCAAGGAGGGTGTAGTCACTTGTATCCCAAATGCTTATCCGACCCTTCCCTAAACCTACATTACAAGCTTAAAAAGTCCATGGGATCTCCAACCGAATGTTCTTAGAATAGGCGGTGAATTAAAATAAGGGCAAGCTTATGGCATGATGTGTTGTAACACTTGGAATTCTTTGTGAGAGTGAGTGTCTTTGTGAATTTGTCCCTTGTGTTTTTATTGTAAATATGGTGATTTTGGGACTTCTTTCTTGTGAGGGCACATAAACTGCAATATTTAACAACAATTAAGTTCTTGAAGTCGAATGCAAGTGCACTAAGCTGAGAGTAACATTTTGTCAAATTGGTCGAGTCTCAAAGTTCACCAGTTGATTAGCTTCTTTGTATTAACAATGGTTGTTCAGGAAGGGTAAATAAATGAAAGTACATGCTTGCAAAATGGATGATTAAAACCGCTCACGGTCACTTTTGTTCCACGTCATTTAGTTAAATAGGATAGTGTTGTTTTAGTTGCTTGAGGACAAGCAAGAGTTTAAGCTGGGGGTGTTGATGCGCCGGAGAATTTCGACACATTTAATACCAATTGCTTAGATTATTAGCTCATTTTAAATACAATTGTCCATAATTCTTATGAAGTTTTGATGTTTTGCAGTGCATGAGGCTTGAGAACCCAAAAATATGGTAATGAAGTCAAGAAGCCGCAAAAGAGCAACAAGAAGACAGGAATGCGGTCGCAAACCTCACATGCGGACCTCAAACCTCACATGTGGACCGCATAATGCTCAAGGACACCGCATATCACAACAGCTTGTTTGGGCATTTCAAGTGAAGAAAATGCGGTCCATTATGCGATCGCATAACAGGTCTGCGGGCTGCATAATGGATCGCAAACCTCCAATGGAAGCTGCTTAGCTCAAGAATGCGACGGCATAATGTGGTCACATATTTACAATGCAAACTGCAGAACCAACCTGTGATGAACAGCTGGGATCTAGATCTGAGATTTGCGATGTAAGTGAAGAATATGCGGACAGCATGTCTGTTATGCGACGGAAATGCGATCGCATAATGTGTCTGAAAGGGTATTTTTTTCTAGAATTGGCCCCGACTTTTAGCCCACTATAAATAAATTTATTAGGGTTTTGTGGGGACATCTGGTCTGAAAAAGGAGCTACATTCCAAGCATTGAATATTCCCACCTTTTGGAAGTTTGAAAGTGAAGAATCTTGCACTTTGTAAGCTTTATGACATTAAATATTCTCATCTTTTTGAATTTTAGCATGTGTAGCTAGCTTTAAATAGTAAGGTTGTGGACCCTTAATGGGTGTAATGTGATACACTCAAATTACACCTTAAAATAGTATAAGCGATCAATGTCAAATATAGTAACCCAACTAGGTTTGGGTCGAATCTCACAGAGAACAATATGAAGGCGATTAGGAATGTAAGATTATTATCACTTATCGCGCAATGCCAAACACTTAGATTTTGATTGTGAAAATTTATAACTAAATGCAAAAATATAAATTAACCTAGAAAGCAAGTAAAATGATCAATGGCAACAAGTATGAATGCATCGGAAATTACACTCAAGTAACGATCCAATGTATTTCATGATTTTATAAATATGAGTGAGTTTATGTTAATTAGCGACGGATAATAATTCTTAATTAGTTTTTTCCAAAGACTAACAAGACTTCCTAATTTAATTATTCCTAACCCAATTAAGAGATTAAGCACACCCAAATATGGCTACAAGTAGTTCAATCATATTCCTAGGTAGAATCTATAAAATGAGGGTTAAAGCCTCAAGTTATTGTTAACTAATCTTTCCCAACCCCAAATTATCTTTTCCAAAATTAATTCGTAGTTAATGGGAGAGTCCTAGGGTTAGCTAATCCTTTTGGAAACATTAAAGAACAAGAATAATTAAATAAACAATAACTCATTTAAAAAATAACTAAAAACCATTCAATACTTAAGCACAACAAGGTATTTAATCCACATTTTAAATATGAATGTTTTCATAAACAAGATTCAAGTGTTGGGAATAAATACGACACACTAAATATTCAATACAAAGCAAGGAAATGAAGAAATAAGCATAAATGGGTAAGAAAACCTTAACCACAAGCTTGAAATCTTCAATACCCAAGTGTGTGTGCAAACCCTAGCTTTAAGACTTGTTCTCTCTCGTCTTCAAGACTCAAAAATATGTTTAACAATGCCAAAGATGCAGAAAATATATGTTATGTCGTGTATTAAAATAGTTTGGGGATTAAAAAGTGAAATGTCAAAACTACCCAGCACCTGCCCAGAAAAGACTCTATGCGATCGCAACAGTGCACATGCGTTCGCACTGTATCCTTTCTCAGCAGTATGCGATCGCATACAGAACACTGCCTTCGCATAGACCATTGACCACACGCTGACCAAAACACTAAAGTTGTGCGTTTTCATACATGCATCTGCGTTCGCATAGCTCTATTCTCTTGGACCTATGCGATCGCATTGAATTACTGGCGATCACATAGAGTAAAAACTGGGCAGACTTCATATTTCCATTTTAGCGCCTTTTTAACTTGTTTTCACATGATTTCTTCACAATCATCTCTAAATCACTTGACACCTGAAATATACCAATAATCATCAATAAATGTCTTAATTCTCAAAAAAATTACACAAAAGATTAAGTGTTATGAGGAGATAAGTTGGTAAAATACCAACTTATCAAACCCCAAAACATAAACTATTGCTTGTCCTCATGAAATTCAATAACTAAGAACATACACAAGAATATGATCACTTAAGCTCAATGGCATACCAAATAACATTTCAAGTCAAAAAAGGTCAATTCAAGCACAATCTAATGACTTCGGTCGGTACCAACAATGAATCCAAGGCATATGAATCACCAACTTTTCACACATTGTATTTCAAGTTAAGTTCTCAAACACTATATTGATCAAAGTGGCAACCAAGTCATGACACTAAAGATTCAAAATTTGCCTCTCTATCACTTTTGTTTTCCCTCGCTCATTTCTCACAATTGAAAATGGGATTAAATTCACAACCCAAGTTTCATGTGCCCTCACACTTTAAGAGAGAATCCCAAACTTATAATTTGAAATTCAAAACATAAATTGGGATGTCAAATGGAAAGACTCAACTCTCTCACTCTCACAAAGATATTCAAATGCACACAAGTAGTACCATAGGCTTGCCCTTCATGTATTTCTCCACTAATGTAGACATACTTGGTTCAAAATCAATTAGGACTTAAAGGGTTGTAGTTTAGGCTTTTGGTTAAGGTATGGCACAATTTGGTAAGAGTGACTCAAAACCTCCCTAAGCACTACACTTTTTCAACAATCAAAGTCCACTTCCTTCAAAAACTTTTCCACCCTTTCTTCTCTTTTCTCTTTTTTTTTATATACCACCCAGTCTTCCATTTATTCATACTTTATTATGTATTTTTTTTATTTATTTTTTCATTTCAAATTCAATCTTCCTTTATTTTTTCACAACACTTTTCACTTTTTGAGAAGCTTCCATATCACAACTTTTCAACCTCCACCCCAAACTTAGGATTTTAGACTATATTCATACTTGAAATTACTTAGGGAGGTATGGTTCCACATGAAAATCCATAAGAAGCTTGTAACATGGTTGCCAAAGAAAAAGTTAAAAAGGCTCAAAAGGGTTGACTAGGGAAATCATTCATGGGTAGGAAATTTAGGCACAAAAATGGTCCAAGGAAGGCCTAATGTCATTTTTCAAACCAAGTTAATCTAAGATTTCGCCTTGAAGCACATTCCGGGTAAGTTCTAGACCATAAATGATGCAAATGAATTTCACAATTAAAGCTCACCACACATGGCACATGAAAACTCAAGTGGAATGTAAATCCAAATCCAATTGAAACCAATGAAATTCAAGGAAGTCACAAGTAGCCTAAGAAGATATTTAGTGAATCAAAGAGCCAAAACTAGAATCTAAAAATCACAACCAGGAATATTACTTCAATCATTCATTTTTCTCTTTTTTGTTTTTTTAGATCCAAAACTCATATGCCAAGGTTTAAATTATATTGGTACCAAACAAGTCACACGTTGGCTTATGGGCACATGATTACACCCCCAAAACCAATTTATACACAAATAGCTACTAAATTAACTATAAAAAAAAACTAAACAAGACTAATTTCTTAAGAAATTTGTCACTCCATCCATCATAAGGAAAAGTCACCCGGTTCAACCCAAATAATTTTCTTGGAAAAGAACCGTGGTAGAAAGAAAAACCAAGGAGTTTCATTAATACTACTATAATGAAACCAAAACAAAAACAAACTAAACACAAATATTTAACAAGAAAAAAAAAGTCAACAAAAAGTCAACAAAAATGCTAAATACTACTATGAAAGATAAAAACCCAAAATAAAAACAACTAAGAACCAAAATAAAAGCCAACAAGAAAATGCCAAGAAAATATTATTGATAAACTGGAAAAGTTAACCAATCCACACAAGTCACAAAAAACAAAATTGTCATGCTCCATGTGATGCTCTACAATATAGATAAAATATGAGCCACCCCCAACCTAAAGTGTTGCATTGTCCCCAAAGCAACTAATCAAAACAAGGTAAAATGAAGGAGGTGCTCCCTGAAACTGCATCACTCAGAGCTGAAGGTGGTGGGAAATCTAAGCTCCAAATCCTCATCATCATCATCCTTAGAATCCTGTGAGCCACAAAGTGAGCTCAGCTTGTGCATCATCCTAGACAGAAACTTGCATTTCTTCTTTTCATGCTCCTTGAATTTCAACTGTTGCCTTTCAAGTTTTTCCTTATCGCCGGCTCATGTCCTCTAATCTGTTCTTGATTGCTTTTTTCTCTAGCACTACATCATCCAAGGTCAGTGGCTTCTTACCATACCCAGTCGAAGTGCCCTCACCAGATGGACCAGAGGGGAGACCCGCGGCAAGCTGTCGAATATGAGCATCTACACCATATATCTGATGGGAAATGTGGCGCATAGTGGGGGGGGGGGGGAAAAAGGAAGGGGCTCCATGGGGTCATGTGACCCTGCTGTAGATGTGGAGGAACCACTGGATCCCTCGGCGGACTCATCAAACTGCCCAAATGAAAGAGATAGCACATCAATCCTTCTTTTCTTCTTCTTCTTCTTGCCATCTGGCCCTTTTCGAAGCCATGGATAGATTGCTACGGCAGAGTCCTTCTCAACATCAGTAGGGTTCGGTAGCACCTCAACATCATAACACAACTAAATGATCAATGAGGGGAAGAATAGGCTTCTAGATCTTCCGTTGCACACTTCCTCAATCTCACTCACGATGTGTTGGCCCACATTCACTGGCAAGCCATCCATAATGCCAGCAATCATCAATGCCTTTTCAGGCGTCACCTCAGTCTCATGTCTAGCTGGAACAATCCTGGCACAGATAATGGATAGCCAAATCTTGGCTTCCACAGTGAACTCGTGAGAATCAACCCCTTTATGTATTCTTGCCCAAGTTGGTTGCACCCCATCATGAAGCTTTTCCACCAACCACTCTGTTCCTCTCTCTCTTCCCCTTGCTCTGTATATCTCATTATCCGCATTGGGAAGCCCATAGTGTGCATTTATTACCTCGAGTCCAAAGTTGATCCGCTTGCCTCTGACAAAGGTGAATACATCCCCCTGGAAATTAGTCTTCACGGCGTTGGCATACAATTCGCGAACTATTGTGTAGTTCACTTTGATCGGTTCATGTCACGACCCAAAACCCGGTTCAGGTCGTGATGGCACCTAACGGCGAGGTTAGGCAAGCCAACATATACATCCTTAGGAGATACTACCCCAGAACTCGATATTCTAGTTATTTAAAATTTATAACAAATATAATGCGGAATATAACAACGATATGAGGTCAGGCCATAGATACCAGCTGAACCACAGCTAGGCCAAATATGTACAACCCCGAAACCCAACATAACTACGACAAGTGTGTGCCAGGACTAGTGTCACAGTGTCAACGGGCGGCTACATAGATACAACAAATGAAATATATAAAAAAAATATACAAGCCTCAGTCTGGAACAAAAGACTGAGCAAAATGAAACTAGAAGGCTCTAGAGGTGCTGTCAGGATGACGCCAAGAAGACAGCTCACCGTATGGAACGACACCGCGATCAGTATCTATCAGCAGACGGACGACCAGACGGACCAGCCTCAACACCTGCACAATCANGAAACATAGCCTTTCTTTGTAAGCTGATCATATGTATCACTTGTTTTCTTTCTCATTATCTAAAATGCCTTAACTTGTTATCTCAATTATTCACTTTCCAGTACTCATTATCGTTTCTCAACTCACCATCGCACGATCCCAACTCAATGCAAATGCTTATGTATATATATATATATATATAACCGACACGGACAAGACTATCGGCCGAAGTCATAAGGGTGGGTCATAAGGACTGACTCGGTCATAAAGCTCCACACGCTCGCGAATCATACCTGCGACTCGTGCGCTGACTAGATAAAGTAAACCTCCACGCTCGCGAATCATTCATGCGTCTCGTGGGCATATATCTCTCCCCGCTCGTGAATCATACCTGCGACTCGGGGGCCAATGACATAAATATATATACACTCCCGATCACGAATCA
>ML275787.1:0-17463 GCA_005239495.1 Nicotiana undulata
CTAACTTCTTTAATCTAAGGTTTTGGTGGAACCCGTTGAGGATGAACTTATTGTTATCTTAAACATAGTTTTGATTGGTTTTCAATCTCTATTTGTTCAACTACGTTCTTGTTGAAGTTGATTGAAGGGCCCTCAATTAACTGTTCCTATTTAGTGTGTATCTACTCAAGAGAGAGTGCATATTTAGGTAATTATTGAACAACATCACTCCCGGAGTATAGGAGAGATCCATAACCGAGGGTTTAAAGGTTGGATTAGAGATAACGATACCTTGGGTGCAATCTAAAGTGAACTGTANCTGAGTGTTCTCGATTGATAGAGATAACTAAACCAAAACTATAGGAAATATACAAGAAGGGATTTCATCAACGGGGGAAACCATAACCTTAGACCTTTATCGCATTTGTTTACATCTAAATATTAGTTGTCTTTTAGTTTGTTTAATTTCATCAGCTGTAGTAGTAAAAATACCAAAAAGTGATATTCATAACCTTTGGGGAAATTGATTATTGAGAATCTAGTAGTCTAACAACAACATTTGATACGTTAGTTCCCTGTGGGATTCGACTCTAAGCAA
Source organism: Nicotiana undulata (assembly GCA_005239495.1). Classification (NCBI taxonomy): domain Eukaryota; kingdom Viridiplantae; phylum Streptophyta; class Magnoliopsida; order Solanales; family Solanaceae; genus Nicotiana; species Nicotiana undulata. The sequence goes on from ML275787.1 coordinate 578, forward strand.
AATACTCAGATTATATTTGAACCGCCCGCTTAGTCTTTTATTAGACATAGTTGAGTGTGATCAAATTTTGGCGTCGTTGCCGGGGAATTAATAGTATTATCAATTGTAGTTTGAGGAAAATATAAAATTCTTAAGTATAGTCAATTTTCTTTGATTTCATTCATATATTGAATTTCTAACGGTTGTTGAATCGGTTGTACAGGTGCATGCCTAGAAACTCATCGAGAACTGGTGAAGTATTTGACGCCTTACCAAACCCCGAAAAAGTTTTCAAGGCCTTGAACAGGGCCAACCGGAAAAGCAAGCAACAACCACTCATTGAACACATTGAAACAAACATGGCAGATCTGAATGACAGGAACAACAATAATAATGGGGAAGATGTGGTTCACCCAGCCGGACAGATTGCGGCGCCTGCAGTGCCCATGGTACCAGAGGCGCCTTTATATGACTGGGCACAACCCACAACGAGAATCTTGCCACCGCAATCATGGTCCCTCAGATAGAAGCTGAGTCCTTTCAAATCACAAATAATATGCTGCACTTGTTGCAGAATAATGGACTATTTTCGGGGACATACATTGAAGATCCCCAGCAACATTTGAAGAACTTCTTGTCGATTTGCAAGACTCAGAGGCAACCAAACGTCACTCCGGAGGCAATAAGACTGTTGTTGTTTCCGTTCTCAGTGACAGGAGTAGCCCAGACTTGGCTCAACTCGCTCCTTATCAATTCTATTACTACATGGGAGGAGTTGGTCAAGGAGTTTTTGAACAAATTCCATCCACCAAACAAGACAGCGCAACAAATTGATGAGATCTTAAGCTTCAGGCAGAAGCATATGGAGACACTGCAGGAGACATGGGAACTGTTTAAAGGGATGCTGTTTATCTTTCCTCACCACGGTATTCCAGAACAGATGTTGGGGCAGCAATTGTATATGGGCCTGGCTGATGGTGTGAAAGCCAACGTTGATGCTTCAGCTGGTGGAGCATTCCTGAGTAAGACATGGAGGGAAAGTCATACTTTACTTGATAAAATGGCACAAAATTCAGGGTGGACAACCAGGGGTGCACCAATTACCCCAATCGTTCACTCGATGCCATTAGATCCGTCCAAAACTGTTGCTGAAAATATGGAAACCTTGATGACACAGATGAGCATACTTACGAAGAAGGTAGAGAAGTCAGGGCAAAAACAACAAGTTCATATTGTGGATACTACCAATGGGGGCTTATGCACATATTGCATTATCCAACCAATTGGTGATCAGTGGAATGCAGATTGCGATCATCCTCACTACCCAGAAAATATGAATTATGTGTCAAACTATGGAGGCCAGAGACAGGGTGGACAGAATTGGGGTCAGCAGGCTCAGCCGTACAGACCACCTCATCAGCAACATAACAGTGGAAACATGGGTGCCATGAGACCTCACGGCAATGTGACGCCCTACCAAAGGCTACAAGGGTTTAATAATCAAAATCATCAACAAGCGTATCACCCCCCTCAGCAACAACATGGGGGGAGACAAGAAGATGGGTTTTCTAGACTTGAAGCGATGATGCAACAGGTGATTGGGTTAACTGCTAAAATCAGTGAGAGAGTAGATGCCCACGAATCAACTATTAAAAATATTGAAGTGCAGATTGGCCAGATCTCAATGTCGTTGAATAATCGTCCTCTTGGGACTTTGCCTGCAGACACTCACGTAAATCCTAAGGAAAAGGGCCAAAGCAGCTGATGGCAGTGAGTCTCCGCAATGGAAGGGACTTAGACTTGTAACAGGAGATAGCTCGTGAAAGCAGGCAGGCCGAGACGCTGGTACCAGTGCCGATTGAACTTGATGATTCAACAAACTTGACCAAGGTAACAATGCAACCTGCTGAAGGAGAACCCAGTGCGCGAAGTGAGGCTGAAAAAGAAGTGGAGATAGCCCAGGAGCCGGTAGTTGAGGTGGTGGATGAGAAAGAAAAGTCCCAAATCACTGGGAAAAAGAGACCACCAGCTCCATTCCCTCAGAGGCTGGCCATATACCAAAAGGATGAACAATACAAAATGTTCTTGGATATGCTGAAACAGATACAGGTAAACATTCCTCTAACTGATGATCTGAAGAGGATGTTTGGCTATGAGATGATGATGAAGGACTTGATGTCCCGAAAGTTCTATTTCCAAGACTTGGAAACTGTGACTCTTACTCAGACTTGCAGTGTTGTAGTGACACGACCAATTGCAGAGAAGTTGTCTAATCCAAGGAGTTTTACAATTCCCTGCACCATTGGCAATTTTGTTTTTACCAAAGCACTGTTTGATTTGGGGGCCGGTATTAATCTTATGCCCCTGGCCATTTATAAGAGACTGGGGATTAGTAGAGCCAGACCAACTTCTATGTTATTGCAGCTAGCTCACAGGACGGTAAAGAGACCGTCAAGCATTCTGGATGATGTATTGGTGCAAGTGGGGAAGTTTGTGTTCCCTGTTGATTTTATGATACTGGACTGTAGAGTGGATGAGATTCCCATAACTTTGGGAAGGCCATTCTTGGCCACAGGCAGAGCCCTCATTGATTGTGAAACTGGGGAGCTCAAGATGAGGCTAAATGATGAAGAAATCACATTCAATGTGCAAAAATCCATGAGGTGACCAAGTGAATTCACCAATTGCACTCTCATTGATGTTGTGGATGTGATAGTGGAGGAAGATGATGCGTCCTTAACTATTAAGGACGCCCTTGTTGCATGTTTGATGAATTTGGGTGAGGTAAATGGGGAAGAACTGGCAGAATGGGTGTTAGCACTTGAAGAAAAAGGGGTTTGGCCGAGGGCTCTCGAGTTTGAGCCATTACACATAGAGAAAAGAGAGAGCCCACTAGCCAAGCCATCTGTTGAAGAACCACCCAAGTTGGAACTGAAGCCACTGCTACCTCATCTAGTTAATAGGAACAAAGAACGCAGGAATGACGACTTAAAGGAGGTGCTAGTGGAGAAGGCCATAGTAGAACACCAACAATCAATCAGACTAGATTTTGAGGATGTCAATGTTGTAGAAAAGATACTAGAGTTAAACAAGGACATTGATGATACGTATTTTGTTGACTCTAGTGTCATTAGTGTTGAGGATGTTGACAATCCTAAAGTTTATGTAGTTGAGCGCATTGGTACACACTACAAGCATTTGTCCACATTATGTTTGGATGATGATATGAAAATAGAGTCATCCGAGCCACTTGAGGAGTCAAGGAATAAGGAACTAGAGGCCTACACTCTGGAATTCTTCTTTCCAGAAAGTCGGGAATACACATCTCATCTAAAGGCCAAAAATTGCAGAATACTACATTGTTTTAATGGGCCAGTCAGATTCGTTCCACCACCCGAGGAGCATGATCATAGAGCAGAATCAAAACTTGGGGTCTAATTCATAAGTTCAAAGGGGAAGCTTAAAGTGATTCAAGCATTTGTTCGAAGGAGCATGGAAAGCAAAACTAATGTGGGGATGAATGAGACCAAGGAGTTGTCTGTGGTGCATCTTTTTGAACCTCAGAGGTTGAGAGAGCCTTAAATGCGCTCATTCTGCGTCGTGCCACGATATTAAATCAGGCGCTTCATGGGAGGCAACCCATTGATTATTGTATTCGTCGTGCCGTGACGTTAAATCAACCGCTGCATGGGAGGCAACCCATTATTTTTAGCTGTTTTCTCTTTTGTGTGTTCTAGGTGATGTACATGCGACTAACCCATTATCGAGTACGCAGGACAAGTTTGGAGGTGTGTGGAGCAAAGACGAGGTCATAAAACAACTCTGGTAAGGTAAATGTGTGAGGAAAACTCAGCAAAAATCAAGCCTCAGTCACCGCGGCCGCGGTACAACCGCGGCGCGACCGCGGTAGAAATACAATTTTCTGAACTTTGAGGCACGACCGTCACTGCGACCGCGGCAGGACCGCGGCGAAACATGTATGTTCTGAATCTCACTTCCTCACCTCGACCGCGGCGCTTCACTGACCGCCCCATGTACGTTATTTGTTTGGGATTTTTTTGTGTTCTTTCAATTTTTTTATTTTATTTTGTTTTCCCCAAAATGCCAAGTCCTAAAAGCGGATAATGGCCTGGTTTCGTGCGTTAGGGCGCGCCTGTCACCTCGACCCGGCCACCGTCTCTGATGACGACTGAACACCAAGGAATTCTCCTTACCTCACTGTGCTTTAATTTTGTTGGCATGGGGACATGCCAATTTTTTAAGTGTGGAGTGGGGGATATTTTTGTTGTTGTATATGTTTGGTAGTTTTAGTTTTGTTTGGTTGTTGATAATTGAAATCGTTTTTATTTGATTAGTGTTGACTTGGCCCGAAGACGGACACCACGACGGGTCTCTTGAGGGTATTGAGTCGAGCTTAATAAAAAAAAAATGGACTCTTCCCGATGATAGACCTGTTCTTGAGGGAAGTTAGTCCAAAGAAAACACCAAAAAGATTTTTTATTTTCTTTATAGGTAGTGTAGTAACTCCCCCTTGGTTTTTTTTACCACGGTTCTTTTTCAAGGGTTTAGCTTGAACCGGGTATAATTAGTTTTCTTTTTATTTTTTTAGTTGTTAGGTTTCTTTTGGGCAAGGAGCTGAATGGAAAAAATGCATCCCTTAGTGTATTACACCCGAACACCAAAGACCCTAGGGTGTGACGCTTAAGCTCATTTGTTGACTCTTGTAGATGCCTTAATTTTGCATGTTGTACCTAACTTGAATGCTCAGTGGAGTGTTTTGATGAATCAATCTGGAGTGAATTATGTGCCATGTGTGTGTACGGTATTTTGCATTGTACTCTATGTCCACATTTGATACCTAGAAATTTTCATGTGTGTGTGTAAAGCGAAATAGTAGTTTGTTCAGTCTTACAAGTGATATAGGCATTTCTTTGTTAAGCCAGACATGAATATGTATCCACCTGATTGCAATTCACCATAGTTAACCCCTTTGAGCTTATAAGTCTGTTTTGTTGGCAACCACATTACAAACCGTACCTAATTAATTGAATAGCCTGTCTGTTTGAACCCTATACCTCCTATAAGCACTTGAATTGTAGAGAATATGTAAAAGTCTAAGTGTGGAGTGGTGGTCTGGTTTTTGAGTGGAATCAACGAAATAGAAAGAATGGTGCGAAGCATAAAAGAATGAACACCACTGGAAAAAAAAGAGAAGAAAAAAAAATAGGAAGAAAGAAGGACAATGAATAAATACAGTCCTTGATGAGTGGTGAGTTGAAGGGAAAAAAAGTGCACCTAATAAAATTTTGGGGTAATCTAAAGAGAGTGGTGGAAATTCTGGCCAAACATAAGAATGGGCTGAAAGCTATAGTAGTTTTATTAAAAGTGCTTAGGAAGGTTAGTCACTATATCTAAATATATCCTACCCGTCCCTTAGCCTACACTACAACCAAATAAAGACCTAATTGATCTTAGACTGAATGGACTCGATTAGTAGAGTATTACACTACGGGCAAGCCTATGGTGTATCTTTGTGGCATATGAATGTTCTTTCCGAGAATGAGTGAATTCTTTCTACTTTAAGTTCCTATTTGTTCTTAATATTACTCTTGTGGAACTACTCTCGATTGTGTGATGTGAGGGCATGTGATCCATGACGGAAAGGTAAGTCTTGACCTCTGTGTAAAGTACTTTGAGGAAGTAAGAATATGGCATGGCATGTGAGAGTCGTCGCTTGAGGCATATATGTTACACGGCTAGGTACAATGCTTGTAAAATGTTCGTGGTATGACACTGTAGGGAAATGCTTGAGAAGATTAGGCATGCAGAGTGTGGTTTTGTTGCTCGAGGACGAGCAACGGTTTAAGTGTGGGGTGTTGATAGTAGGCGAATTAGACTATATTTTCACCCTTAATGAACCATACTTTAGTGTGTTTTAAGTGGAAATAATGATAACAAAATGCTCTGATTAGTTTTTTTATGTTTTGCAGGATATAACCTATGATGGGAGATACTTTGGAGCATTTTGGAGTCAATTAAGTGAGTTTAAGGCCAATCAAGAAGAACACGTGAGAAAAGAACAAGCAAAAAGGCAAAGATTGTTGGAAGGGAGCCCACCGCGACCGCGGTCGACCGCGGCTGGAGCATCATGGGCGATGCAGAAGATTCAGAACGTGGGTCTTTCACCGCGGTCGCGCCGCATTCCTGCTGCGGTCGCGGGTGAGTACTGAGAAGTCAGAAAACTGAAGGACCAAAGTGCAAAAAAAAAGGGGAATAATTTGCCTAACCCTATTTAAACCTTACAAAACTCGCCCAAGAGAGTACCAAGCTTGTTTTTAGACTCAAATAGGAGGCAAGAACAAGTGTGAGAAGACAAGCAACAATTAGAGTTTTTCTATTCTCTTTCTTTTATCTTTATTTTGAGAATTATGATTTCTTTTGAGTTTTTATTGTGTTTGAGCATGAGTAGCTAACTTCTTTAATCTAAGGTTTTGGTGGAACCCATTGAGGATGAACTTATTGTTATCTTAAATATAGTTTTGCTTGGTTTTCAATCTCTATTTGTTCAACTACGTTCTTGTTGAAGTTGATTGAAGGGCCCTCAATTAGCTGTTCCTATTTAGTGTGTATCTACTCGAGAGAGAGTGCATATTTAGGTAATTGTTGAACAACATCACTCCCGAAGTATAGGAGAGATCCATAACCGAGGGTTTAAAGGTTGGATTAGAGATAACGGTACCTTGGGTGCAATCTAAAGTGAACTGTAATGCAATTTAGCTAGCGCAACTTGAGAGAGTGCGTCTAGTAGATTATCATAATTACTTGAGAGAGATTTATGATATCCTGAGTGTTCATGATTGATAGAGATAACTAAACCAAAACTATAGGAAATATACAAGAAGGGATTTTATCAACGGGGGAAACCATAACCTTAGACCTTTATCGCAGCTGTTTACATCTAAATATTAGTTGTCTTTTAGTTTGTTTAATTTCTTCAGCTGTAGTAGTAAAAATACCAAAAAGTGATATTCATAACATTTGGGGAAATTGATTATTGAGAATCTAGTAGTCTAACAACGACATTTGATACGTTAGTTCCCTGTGGGATTCGACTCTGGACAAAATACTCAAATTATATTAACAACGTCCACTTAGTCTTTTATTGGACATAGTTAAGCGTGATCAATGACACCTGAGTTTTTCGATCCTAACAGGACACTAGAAATAAAAGAAGCATTGGAAAGATGGACAAGCATCAGAATACAAAAGCATGATATACTATAAAATGCTTAAAATGGATTAAGGGGAGGCACTAAAAGCAATTCAAGAAGGAAATAGCTATCGCCTAGCTGGGAGCCAGAATTTATCATACTTGGCAGGCGAGGAACCGGATGCAATTCAGAGGGACATATGTTACTATAGATATACCAACAGAACAGATAAAGAAAGAAATTGTGGAGAGAATAGAATGTAGGAAAAACTCTAGGAAAGCAAGCAAATGTAAATACCTTATCCAACAGTTTTGTAACTAGTTTTATTTTTTGTTGTAAGGCTTAGGGGGTAGACATACTGCTGCTTCTCCTAAGTGCTCGATAGGTATAAAGTTTGGTTTGTCTATGGTAATGCATCACACTTTTACTATAAAAAAAATTCAAAAGTCTCAGAAACTGATTTAGGAAATGAGTTGTTAATAATAAGGGTAAAATATGAAAAAACAAAAAAAAAAATCTTTTTTTTGAGTTAATATTGTAAACAAGTAAAAGCGAAAATGTATTTTCAGTACAATGAACACGTAAAAACGAAGATAGTAATTAGTAGTTTGGTAGGTGATTCTAAGACATGTCACAAGGTAATTTTGTTTTCACGATTGAGTGGACGTGGAACACAACATTAACTTCTGTCACGGTTCACACGTGAAAAGCAAGTCGTAGAGTGCAATGCAACTCTTCCATACACTTTCCTGCTACTATAAAAAGACAATGAAAGGCTTAATTTTAATTTTTTCTAATGTAATGAGATCCTCAAATATGAAAAATAAAACATACGTTCTAAGACTAAGACAACACTTTGGGTCCAGAGAACAAAGGACATAAGTCGTGACTATAAAGCTAAGTCAATCAATCAACTCTCAAAGACAAAACAGAGGCGGCTTTTGAAAAAAAAACGATTAAGATTTAAGGTATTGAAAATGATGGGAAATTGATATTAACTTAAAACAATCTAATATCAATATCTTCTACCACTATTATAATCAGAGAGTATCATTTGCTTAAACCCATTTCACAATCAAACCTTGTTCACTAAATCTTCAGAACTTTATAATATCATTTCGGCAGTACTTCTTTGAATGTCAAATTCACTATTCAAGAACATCCGGCTCTTCAATGCCTACATAGCCTTTGTGCTCAAGTTTCACCGGTACGTGACAAGCTTTTCCGAACACTAACCGATACGGAGACATACCAATTGGTGTTTTGTAAGCCGTCCAATAAGCCCAAAGAGCATCATCAAATTTCTTCGACCGATCCATCCGGTTGACATTCCTGATCTTTGACAAAATACTCTTGGTCTCCCGATTGGAGACTTCAACATGTCCACTTGCTTGAGGATGATAGGGGATCGACACTTTATGAGTGACATCATACTTTATGAGTAAGGTATCAAAAGCTTTGTTGCAAAAGTGCGATTCCTCATCACTAATAATGACCCTTGGAGTGCCAAACCTTGTGAAGATGTTCTTTTTCAAAAATGTCATCACACTCCGAGCTTCATTGTTGGGCAAAGCCACACTTCAACCTACTTTGTCGCATAATCCACAACTACCAATATATAAGTGTTCCCACAAGAGATCATGAACGGATCCATGAAATTAATTTCCCACACATCAAAAATGTCAATCGCCAAGATGGTGGTGAGGGGCATCTCATTTTTCTCGGAAATCTCACCGGCCCTTTGACATTCATCACAACGCTTGACGAGATCGCTAGCGTACTTGTAAAGAGTAGGCCAATAGAATCCACAACTTAACACCTTTGTAGCCATTCTCGCTCCATCATGGTGACCATCATATGGCGAAGAGTGACAAGCCTCAAGAATTCCCATTTGTTCTTCCTCCACTATACATCATCGAATAACACCATCGGTACAAATCCGCAAGAGATAGGGCTCATACCGATAATAGTCAAGGCAATCCTGTTTGAGCTTCTTCCTTTAGTTTGAAGAGAACTCATTCGGTATAATGCCACTCACAAGACAATTAGCTAAGTCGGCGAACCATGGCATCCCGGTCATAGAAATGGCTAGGGGTTGCTCGTCGGGAAATGAATCATTTATCTCAAGGCCATCATTTGGCCTCCCCTCCTCCTCCAAACGAGACAAGTGGTCTGCCACTTGGTTTTCACTCCCCTTGCGGTCTTGAATATCTAGATCAAATTCTTGCAAAAGAAATACCCACCATATTAGTCTTGCTTTAGAATCTTTCTTGCTCATCAAATTTCGAAGTGCCGCATGGTCGGTGTGAACAATCACCTTTGTACCCATCAAGTGCGAGCGAAACTTATCCATAGCAAAGACAATAGCAAAGAGATTTTTTTTGGTCATTGTGTAGTTGACTTGGGCCTCATTCATGGTCTTACTAGCATAGTAGACCGGATGGAAGATCTTGTTGATACGTTGCCCCAATACCGCTCCAACCGCCACATCGCTTGCATCACACATGAGCTCAAAAGGTAAGCTCCAATTCATTGCGGTGATAATAAGAGTAGTAGTCAACTTATACTTGAGCGATTCGAATGCCTTCATACAATCTTTGTTGAAATGGAACTTGGCATACTTCTCCAAAAGTTTGCAAAAGGGGTTTACCATAGTAGAAAAATCTTTGATGAATCGGCGATAGAACTCCGCATGACCCAAAAAGCTCCTCACTCCCTTCATGGATGTAGGGGGGGGGGGAGTTTGGAGATCACTTCAATTTTGATTTTATCAACCTCAATACCATGCTTTTAAATCTTGTGAGCGAGAAAAATGCCTTCCTCGACCATGAAGTGACATTTCTCCCAATTCAAAACCAAGTTTTTTTCCTCACATCTTGCCAATACCTTGTCCCAGTTGTCCAAGCACTCTTCAAAAGAATTCCCCACCATGGAAAAATCATCCATGAAAACCTCAAGAAAATCCTCCACCATATCGGTGAAGATGGCCATCATCGTTGCATTGCATAACCTAAATGGCATCCGCAAAAATGCGAAGGTACCATAGGGACAAGTGAAAGTGTTCTTCTCTTGGTCCTCAAGAGCAATAAGAATTTGATTGTAGCCGGAGTATCCATCAAGGAAGCAATAAAAAGCACCCGCGGCCAACCTATCAAGCATTTGATCAAGAAATGGAAGCGGAAAATTATCTTTCTGGGTGACTTTGTTGAGCTTCCTATAGTCCATGCACATCGTCCTCTCGGTGACAGTTCTTGTGGGGATCAATTCATTATTGTCATTTTTTATCACATTCATGCCCTCTTTCTTTGGGACACATTGCGCCGGAGAGGTCCACGAGCTATCGGAAATGGGGTAAACAACCCAGGCATCCAACCATTTAATGATCTCCTTCTTCACTACCTCTTGCATTGCTTCATTTAATCTTCTTTGATTTTCCATGGTGGGTTTTTCATCCTCCTCCAAAATAATCTTGTGCATGCAAAAGCCGGGTCTTATACCCCGAATATCCGCCAATGTCTAACCTATAGCTTTATTCCTCTTTTGGAGCACTGCCAAAGTAGAATCTACTTGCATGTTAGTCAAGCAAGAGGATAGAATAACAGGTAAAGTGGAACAAGGGCCAAGAAACTCATACTTGAGATGTGAAGGCAAAGGCTTTAACTCCAAAGTGAGAGGTTCCTCGATTGAGGGATTTGTTGGAGGAGTCATCCTGTTTTCAAGATCTAAGGACAATTTTCGGGGTTCATAAGTATATGACCCCATTCCTTGAGAAGCATTGACACATTACACAAAGCCTTCCTTCTCATCCTCATCATGATTAAGCAACACAACTTCCAAGGTATCCTTAACATTTATCACAACACTAGCATCATCAATAATCACTTCGGTCACTAAATCCACAAACGAACAAACTTCGTTGCTATTTGGTTTCCTCATCGATTTGCACACATGGAAAACCACTTTTTCATCACCCACTCGGAAGGTGAGCTCACCGGCTTCCACATCAACTAGAGCCTTCCCCGTAGCAAGAAAAAGGTCTATTAAATATAATATGCACCTCATTGTCAACCTCACAATCAAGGATCACAAAGTCTACTAGAAGGATGAACTTATCAACACGAACTAACACATCATCAATAATGCCCAATGGTCTCTTCATAGTCTGATCCCCCATTTGCAACCTCTAGGTGTGGGTATTGGTTTCCCAATTCCCAAAGTTTTGAACATAGAGTAGGGCATCAAGTTGATACTCGCCCCCAAATCACATAGAGCTTTGGCAAAGTCAGCGCTCCCAATAGTGCAAGGGATTGTGAAAGCGCTGGGATTTCCAATTTCGGATCCATTGAGTGCACAATAGCACTCACTTGATGTTTTATCATGATAGTCTCATAATTCATTGATCTCTTCTTTGTTACCAAATCATTCATGAACTTTGCATAGCCCGGCATTTTTTCCAGCGCCTCAACCAACGACACATTTATGGACAAACTCTTCATCATATCAATAAACTTCTTGAATTAGTTCTCACTATTTTGCTTTTCAAGCCTTTAAGGATTTGGAGGAGGAGGCCTTGGCATTGGTGTCTTGTCCTTTGGCACTACCGGTTCTGGTATCGCGTGCTCCCTAGACAAGTTCACTTCCTCTTGGGTTTCCTCCACACTTTCATCAATGTCAATCCTCACTTCTTCGCTAGCTTGAACCACATTAGTTGGAGTTTCATCTCTTGAACCAACACATCATCATCCACAATTCTTCTTTGATTTGAGGTGGTTGCATCTCCACATCTTCTACTCCTCATGGTTACGACCATAGCATGTCCCATATTGTTCCTACCCTTCGGGTTCACCATCATATCACTTGGTAGTTCCCCCTAGATAAGTTTTTAAAGCTTGCGAGATTTGGCCAAGTTGAACCTCCAAATTACGGATTGAAGTGTTGTGGGAGGCTAATTGAGCATCGGAGTCGGCATTTTTCTCCATCATTTGTTTGAACAAATTTTCAAGTCGTCTCAAATCATTATTGGAAGAACTAGAACCTTGTGACGGATATGGAGGCAAGATTCTTGGTTGTTGATACATCGGGGGCCTTTGAAAGCCCGACCCCCAATTCCCTTGGTTATTATTGTTACAACCCCTTTGGTTTTTTCCTCCCCAATTGCTTTGATTGTTTCCACCCAAATTGCCTTGATTATTGCCTTAGTTACCTTGTTATTCCAATTGCCTTGGTAGCCTTGGTTGTTCCAATTTTCTTGATTTCCTTGTGATATCCATTGTTGTTGATTTTGTTCCTGAGCATTATTTCTTTGACATTGATAATTGTTGACATATTGCACTTCTTCTTCTTGCTCATTGTACGAATCACCTTGGTCATACCCACTATCATTTTGCACAAATGTTTCCGGACGACTTTGCCTTTGTTGACCGTGTTGTCGTCTCTTGTTCATCATCATATTCACAACTTCCATCGCATTCACTTGATTCGGCCCTTGAACTCGTTGAAGATGAGCTTTGGTCAATTGATTCATTGTGGTTATCAACTCGGCGATAGCTTTCCCATGATCATGTATCTCCTTGTGTAGGTGAATGACATTTGGGTCACCTTGAGGAACATTGGCCCTACTTTGCCATGCCGACAAGGTATCCGCCATCTCTTCTAAAATTTCACAAGCTTTGGCATAAGGCGTGTTCATGAAGTTCCCGTCGGTCAGATGATTTACCACACATTGATTTGTTTTGTTGATCTCCCTGTAGAAGGTTTGTTGGATCATGGCCTCGGTCATATCATTATTCGGACACTCTTTAACCATGGTACGATATCTTTCCAAATCTCGTGCAATGGCTCATTGGGATCTTGCTTGAACACTAGAATTTTATCCCATAGTGTAGTCATGTGCCCCCGAGAGAAGAATTTGGCAATGAATTTTTCGGCCAACTCATCCCATATATGGATGGAATGATTGGGTAATCTCTCTAACCAGTCCAATGCCTTTCCTCGCATAGAAAAAGGAAATAGCCTCAAACGCAGTTCATCCTCGGAAACATTTGTTTGCTCGCTCCCCCATCAAGTATCGATGAACCCCTTGAGATGCTTGTAAGCATTTTGGCTTGGAACCCCGGTGAAGAATCCACATTGCTCAAGTAGTGTAAGCATCACGCTGGTGATTTGAAAGTTACCCGCCCTAATACGGGGCGAGACTATAGCGCATGCATAACCCTCGTTCGGCAACACCCGGTGCGTTGCCTCTCTTGGTGGAGGTGGGCGAGGGACGGGAACATTATCATGAGGTGGTCGACCTCGCCTGTATGCTTGAGGTTCGGGGAGAACGTTAAGCTTACCATGATGAACAACAAGGACTCACTTCTAGTCTCACCACTCCCAATGATGTATAAAAACAACGATAGACACGTACTACCACTTTTAGAATCTCCCAACATGAGCAGACAATGAAAAATAGAGTGCAAAGTATGAAACTCACTCCTAAATAAAACAACAAATAAGGGAACTCGTCCCGACCTGCAGAACTATAATGAAATACAAATGGTTCGGTAACACATCAAAACATACATGTGTGATAATATCTAGCACAACGGCCTCCAGCCCACTATATGAAACACATCAACGGGTCGGGCCTCCCCGCCCCCTTTTAGGTGCCCTCTACTCACCTGAATACCCTGCTGTGACATACCCTGCTTGAATTCTAGGACAATCTCTCACCCTGTGGCTGATGTCTCCACACTCAAAACAACCTCTCTGCTGACGTGGATGTGGAAACTGTGCAATACAAGTACTTTGAGACCCGTGAGTACCTGAAACCCCATGCGAAGCCCGTAATGCAAATTGAACTGGCTGACCCACAAAACCTCTACCGTGTCGTACCCTGCCTCCAAAATAAGGAGCGGTAGATCTCTCCGGTCTACGAGGCCTCCTCGCCTCCCTGCACTCCCTCTCCTGATCTCGTCTGTCCTCTCGCTCCCGGTCCCACATGCCCCCTAACCGGGGAGAGATTCCTACCACCTGCTGAAATGAGACATCCGACTCCAACTCTCGATTCATGTTGAACCGAATATCATGCCTGAGCCCCTCAATGAATCTACGGACTCGCCCCCTAACTATAGCAACCAAGGGAGGTGCATATCTGGCCAACTCATTGAATCTGATGGCATACTCTAATACTGACATAGTGCCCTGACGCAACTGCTAAAACTCTGCGCGCCATGCATCTCAGAGGGACTGAGGTACAAACTCCCTCAAGAACATCTCTAAAACCTGACCCCATGTAAGTGAAGCTGACTCAGCCGGGCTACCGAACTCATGTGCCCACCACCACTAACAAGAAGCTCCTCTGAGCTGAGACGTGACAAAAGCAACCCCGCTTGACTCCACAATACCCATAGTACGACGAATGCAGTGACACTCCTACAGCAAAACCCTGGGCATCATCTGTCGTCAATCCTTCGAAGGTAGGAGGTTGGTTCTTCTTGTACCTCTCAAGCCTAAGTTGTTCTTCCTCAGGTGTTGCTGCCCTAACCATGGGATGAACTGGGACATGAGGATGTGTTATCGTGACACCTGGAACCTGATCAACATGATATCGCTGCTCTGGAGTGTAGGCGGCGGGAGTCTGAACTTCTCCCCTGATATGTGGAGTAGTTGGTGCACCTGGAATCAATCCCGTATGAGTCGATGTACCAATTATATCCAAAATTGTGCCCAGGTCTCCCGAAGTCCGGGCGTAACAACAGGCGTATCCGGTACCTGTCCCCCAACTAGGACTGCTGGCGGCTCCTTAACTGCGGCTCTGGTAGGTGTCATAACTACGGCACGTGCTCCCCGTCGATCTCAGCATCTGCCCTTAGCGACATCCGTCTCGGGGGTAACATCATCAGGAATCTCAACTCGTGTCCCCGCCATCAGTGGGATAATGGAATGATAATTTCAAACTTCAGGATCAATGAACTTGCAGGATAGGAATGAAGGAAGTGAAATTGTCCTAATAGTTCCGCAGCCTCTCGAAGATAAGCACATACGTCTCTGTACCGATCTAGACTCTACTAAACTAGTTTATGACTCGTAGCACCTATGAACCTAGAGCTCTGATACCAACTTGTCACAACCCGAATTTCCCTCCGTTGGATATCGTGACGGCACCTAGTCCTAAGGACTAGGTAAGCCTAATATTAAACACGCATAAATCATAATATCAAAACTTTTAAATGCTTTTTGAGATAACTCTCTATACATTGCACATCTTCCGAAAACCTGGCAAGTAAAAGTCATAAGCTCTTAAGAATTTACATTAAAATTTCTAATTACCACTATTCGGAAATAAGTACAACAGTGTATGAACAAAATATAAGGCGGTGACTCTGTAATCGCGAATGCTGAAGCGGTTTTACATTGAGTCTCCACAACAGCAACCGGGCTGCTAACAATCAATCGGCGTGCTATGCGAATCCTGGAATCTGCACAAAAATGTGCAGAAAAGTAGTATGAGCACACCACAGCGGTGCCCAGTAAGTATCAAGGCTAACCTCTATGAAGTAGAGGACTAATCAAGACTCCTGCAGGTCCGATAAACTAAACATGCATAAATATAGGAATGACAGAACTTGAAAGCTATCTAATGACTACACGATATAATTAATAACATAACAAGTACAAAGCGGAAGGAAAAATATAGCAATTAAAAACGGGACATCATAATAATACACAGACGAATGGACGGGGGTACGAACCAAAAGCGGAAACCACAACACAGTAAGAACAATAGTAACTCAGCACTACAATAATTCCCACATCAAGCCCTAGACAACAACTCCAGCAATTTAGTCAAATCCTCGAAGGTAACCTTTCACCTGCAAGTTTACATTGAAAACTTTAAAATATAATCATTTCAAATAGAAAACTTCCTTTGAAAGGTACTTCATCCGAATATATATATATATATATATATATATATATATATATATATATATACTTTGCAGAAAGAAAATATTAAAACGTAATTCCTTCAAGATAAACGCTTTTAAACTATACTTTTCCAATAAATGTCTTTCGAACTTAGTTTTCTTCATGATAAATGCTTTTCAAATATATTTTTCGAAATAATAGACTTTCAAACATAGTCTTACTCAAGGTAAATTGCCTTTCAACTACACCTTTTAAATAAGTATCTTCTGAATATAGTTTCGTCCATATAAAGCTACCGGGATTTCCGTCCCGTAGTTCATAATTAGTCATGCGGTACAGGGGATCTCGCAATACGTCCGTAGTCTCAAAATAAATATGCAGTACAGGGTAGGGGAATATCAAGTTATGACAATATTGAAGTAAGGCGACAAAGTAAATATCAAACTTGAAGCAACGGAAATAATAACACAGAAACAAGTGCACGGAATCACCCTTCGTGCTTTTACTCTCGTCCTCACCATAAAAATCAACGGAAGCGGCACGACATCACCCTTCGTGCTTTTACTCTCTCATAATCATAGCACAGCATCACCCTTCGTGCTTTTAATTTCATAAATATGGCACGGCATCACCCTTCGTGCATTAACACTCACAATATCGGCACGACATCACCCTTCGTGCTTTTACCTTCACTCACAATATCACGCATGGCATCACCCTTCGTGCTTTTACACTCTTTCTCACCCAAACCAATGAAATGATAGAATTCCGACAATGGAATCAACA
>ML275788.1:0-37881 GCA_005239495.1 Nicotiana undulata
GTTGACTAGCCTTAATTAAGCCTAATTAAACTGATTAGTTAATTAATTTAAACCCAGACTTAATAATTGGTTACGTCTCTGATTTTAGGTAATCAAATTGAATTAACTTAAATAAATCAGTTAGCTTAACTTAAGGAATTAAATGGACTGACCTACTTTAATTAATTAACTTAAACATAGGTAATTAGTATGAAACTAACTCTAAGCATTTAATCAATTAACCTTTAATTAGTTNGTAAATACATGGACTCCAAAGGGTACAATAGGTAATGTAGACTTAGGAAATCAGAATTTTAAGGGTAGAAAGATCTTTAATAGGTAAGAATATTCTAGAATAGGGGCAGCTGTCCAAAAAGATAAGGCTGACAGCTGCCCTATGTACTATTATGTACTATTTACAGCTTTTTGAATTAGGAATATTCCAAAAGATACCCCATTCCCAAATACCTATAAATGGACCCTCTCTTCACACTTTCAAGGACCCTTTTCTGTCTAAAAAAGCTGCTGAAAAGTCTAAGGGCAGAATTCCACACACACACACATCATTCTGAAAACACATGAACAATTAAAAGAAAAACAGAAAAATAGAGCAGCAATTACTGAAAACAAAGTCAGTAAAAAACAAAATCTGGTCATCTTTGAACAAAAAAAAAAAAAAATCAGTGTTGCTTTGGTTTGAGAGTTCTTTTCTATCTTTTATTGGGGTTTCCTCTGGTTTTCTGTTGCTGTTGTTGCTGTTTTCTCCTAGCAGACTTCTTCTTGCCTTGACCTTTATTTGGTCAAGACTTCTTTGCTTTCCTCTTTAAAGGTATGTAACATCGAACTTTTATATGAAGTATTTGAATTCAAAAATTGTTATTTTAATTGTTGTCTCATTTTGTGTTTCTTTGAGGTCATATGAATCTGAATCTTCTTCTCTTCCATTCTTGATATGAAAACTGAAATAAATGCATTACTACCTAAGTGTATGTGTGACTCTTGAGACTGATCTTATTTTCTTTTGTTAAAATTCTGCAATACATATGGTATGTCGTAGTTTAGACGTTAATTTTATGTTGGTATCAGCCTATTGGTGCTGATTTGCACTTGGGTAGATGAGTTTTTGATTCTTTAATAGTCAAACTCACTCCATGATGAGTGCATATAATTTTGTATGGTCGACTGAAGTTTGCCCTTCAAAGAGGGTATAAAATATGTAGTAAAGGCATGTAGAGCTGAGGAATCTGACTTTTTTGAATGGTCAGGTTCATCCTCTAACAAATGCCTAAATGATCAAGGTTTCACGTAATCTAGAATTATGTTAGTAGTAGCACCAAGGTAGATGAATTTGACTTATTGATAGTCAAATTCACCCCTTTTATGATGCACAAAATAGCAGTTTAGGGTGTTGGAAATCACCATGTCAAAGATATAAATATGTGTGTTAAATAAGGCATAGAATTGAGGAGTCAGAACTTTTGAGTGGTCTGACTCATCTTAAAAGTGCCTAAAAGGTCAAAGTCATAATACAAGTATGAATCGAAGGTTGCAAAGATTGTTGTTAGATAGCGAATCTGATCCTTTTCATGGTCAGATTCACCCTACCAAAAATGCATGAACAAATTACAGAGTATTTAGGTTCCCATTACAAAAGTATTAAGATAGGAATCTAGACTCATTAAATAGTCCGATTCATATCTTAAGAAATGCACAAGAATGGTTCAGCTATTGTATGTATTCAGACCATAGTCTATTGAATGATCAAAGATCTAATGGTTTTGCATCCTTGGAGCTGAAACTGACCTGTTCATGGTCATATTCAGTTCGAGACGAATGCACAAATTTGCTCCTCATTTATATTCAGTCCGTAGTTACTGAAGAGGTCACAAGAAGAGGAGCTCGTATGTCTTCAGTCTTGTTGATTAGGATCTAAGTCTATTAACAACTTCTTAAGGGATAAATGGATCATATGGCTTCAATATGTCATTGTGGACACTTAGTAAATAACTATCCATGATTAGCCCAATCAGTAGATACTATGTGTAGATTTGAATTTGTGATAAGATTGACATCAGGGGAACTGAATCTGGCCCATTCATGGTCAAGATTCACCCTCTAAGGATGCCTAAAGGTAACCACAATGCTGTGGAAATACAAGCTAGAGACGTGAAGGAACTGCTGAAGCTTGCACTGGAGCGACAATAGATTGTTTTTGTTGTTGTTGTTCTTTTATTACTTTTCTGTTCATTTTTCTTTAGGGAAATGTATAGTAACAGGCAAAAATGTAATGAAATAGATCTTGTATTGACTGTAAATACGGACTGAACTTATTATTTAGATTTCGATGCTAGTATGAAATATTTTCAGAGAGAAAACTGGGTTAACATGCTAAACAGGCTTTGATACGTTTTTTTTACTTTTCTTGAAATCATTCGAATGCATGAGCTAAAAATGTTTTCTATCAAACTGGGAAAAGACACATTAGGCACTCGATAACCAGGACCCGTACAAAATTCAACACTGTTTTTTTTCGGTCTTTCATCCTGCTACTGCTGTATTCGAACCCGTTCATCCGAGTACCCCAATGTACATATTCACGAAGATAAAAAATGACTTTTATTGGTCTAAAAGACGACAGTATATCTAGGAAGGCAACATTACTATCCAAATTGCTTCTTAAAAATTCCAGAATTTACAACAGCTTGTATGGCTCTACACGCCTGGCTTGCGAAACAACAACGTGAACTTTAGCTGTACAGAAATTGACCCAATGTGCAATCAAATTTGTTATAGTTGAATGGGTACACTTCATTTTTTTTTACATAAATATTTATGAGCTAGTAAAGTTGAATTCTTCTTCATTAAGGATACCTTAAAATTACTCCATATAGCTTTGTTTTCTTTGCAAAATAGCTGAACTAAAATTGGCCAAAAGAGCTGAAATAATCTGGGGCTAAAATATGGCCATATCTCGAAACATGTTATCTTTAGGCTATTGGACGTTATTTTAGGAAATCCTTAGGTAGAATGAATATCTTTGGTTTGAAATTAGACAAGAATGATCATTACCTCAAAATTACTCTAAATCACACTCGGGAGTGGCAACTCATGCCCCCGACCCTTAACTTGAAATATTAATAAATGTACATAGCAACCACAGGTACATTTCATGTGACGTGTTTTCTAGGTGCTAAAAAACAACAAGTCTACGCCAACGTAACTTGTCCAAAATAAATCCATAAACGTCCTAATTTACTTTTAAAATTTAAAATACTCCTTCAAGTGGAAAGAATAAAGAATAATCGAATATCGCCTCAAATAGGCATTATAAAACCGTCATGACCATAGTCTTGACTACGTAATCTACACTCGGGTGCGAAAACTCATGTCCCCGTCTTAAAATTCAAATTATAATAAAATCACGTGTCGCAATTACGGGTGCATTTCATGTGGCGTAATTGTAACATGTACAAAAGCATAAACGAGTGCACGTTCTCGTGACTTGTTTTTCAAGATAAATTCATACTTATCAAAAGCGGTTAAATTTCAAAGAGTTTAAATATGCAACGGGCTAAAACACGTAAATAATCGGATAATTTAGGCCAAATAATAATAGTTGAGCGACCGTGCTAGAACCACGGAACTCGGGAATGCCTAACACCTTCTCCCGGGTTAACAGAATTCCTTACTTAGATTTCTGGTCGCAGACCACTTAAAACAGAGTCAAATCTTCCTCGATTTGGGATTTTCAAAATAAAACGGTGTCCCGGAGCATCGTCAAAAATCCGGGTGGCGACTCTGAAAAAATTAATAAATCCCAAAAATCGAATAATGTCACTTAAAGTGGAAAAACTCCCTCACTACCCTTCATACATACAGGGTAGGGAAAAAGGAGGTGTGACAAGCGTCCACACTGATGAAATAACTAGGGACACTCTGATTCAACTTCTATTTTAATTCAAAGACGTGTTTGCTTGGTCCTATAACGACATGCCCGGACTAAGTGTGGACTTGGTGGTACATAAATTGCCGACCTATCCCGGTTATCCACCCGTCCAACAAAAGCAAATGAAATTTAAAACAGACATGAGTGACAAAATCAAAGAAGAGGTCACTAAACAATTAAAAGCTGGAGTGATTCGAGCGGTCCAATACACCACCTGGCTGGCCAATGTGGTTACGGTGCCTAAAAAGGACGAAAATGTCAGAGTATGTGTCGACTACCGAGATTTGAATAAAGCAAGCCCTAAGGATAACTTTCCACTACCAAACATACATATCCTGGTTGACAATTGTGCCAAACATGAGGTACAGTCTTTCGTGGATCGTTATGCTGGATACCACCAGGTATTGAGGGATGAAGAAGATGCAGAAAAGACAAACTTCACTACACCCTGGGGCACCTATTGTTACCGAGTCATGCCGTTCGGTCTAAAGAACGCTGGGGAAACATATATGAGGGCCATGAACGCCATTTTCCATGACATGATGCATCAGGAGATTGAGGTATACGTGGATGATGTGATTATTAAATCTAGGACGCAAGATGACCATGTCCAGCATTTGAGGAAATTCTTCGAACGCCTGCGTAAGTATGATCTGAAACTAAACCCGGCCAAGTGTGCTTTCGGAGTTCCATTTGGGAAATTACTGGGGTTTATAGTCAGTCGACGGGGCATCGAGCTGGACCCGACAAAGATAAAATCTATTCGGGATCTCCCACCTCCAAGAACCAAGAAGGAGGTCATGAGTCTGCTGGGTAGGTTGAATTACATCAGCTGGGTCATCGCGCAGTTGACACCCACATATGAGCCTATATTCAAGCTGTTGAAGAAAGATGCAACCATAAAATGGACAGACGAATGCCAGGACGTTTTCGCCAAGATCAAAGAATATATGTCGAACTCGCCAGTGCTAGTCCCACCGGAACCAGGAAGACCCTTGTTCTTATACCTGACGGTGTTAGAAAATTCCTTCGGGTGCGTTCTCGGGCAACATGACGCAACTGGGAAGAAAGAACATGCCATATATTACTTGAGCAAGAAGTTCACAAGCTACGAAGCCAAGTATACGCTGTTGGAAAGAACCTGCTGCGCTCTAACTTGGGTCGCCCAGAAGCTCTGGCATTATTTGTTGGCTTATACCACCTACCTCATCACTTGGCTGGATCCATTGAAATACATATTCCAAAAGCCAATGCCCACCGGGAGATTAAAAAAGTGGCAGATTTTGCTCACCGAATTCGACATAGTCTATGTCACCCGCACGGCAATGAAAGCCCAGGCCTTGGCAGATCATTTGGCAGAAAATCCTGTCGATGACGACTACCAACCTGTAAGTACTTACTTCCCAGACGAGGAGGTAAACTCAGTCGAGATAACTTCTGAGGACGCCAACACTTGGAAAATGTTCTTTGATGGAGCTGTCAATGCAAAAGGTGTTGGCCCAATCTTGATTTCGCCCACGGGGCAGCACTATCTCTCCACGGCCCGCCTTCGATTCTTCTGTACAAACAATACTGCCGAATATGAAGCATGTATAATGGGAATGAATATGGCCATTGACATGGATGTAGAAGAGTTATTGATCATGGGAGATTCTGATTTAATCATCAAACAGGCTCAAGGAGAATGGGAAACTCGAGACGTTAAGCTCCTTCCATACAGACAACATGTGGAAGATCTTAGCAAACGATTCAAAGTTGTCGAGTTCAGATATATTCCTCGATGCCACAACGAGTTAGCCGATGCGCTAGCTACCCTAGCTGCAATGCTGCCATATCCGAGTAATGTTTACATCGACCCGTTGGAGATTCAAATCAAAGAAAGGCATGGTTATTGCAACACGGTCGAGGTAGAACCCGATGTCCAACCATGGTATCACGATATCAACAGATTCTTGAGAATAAAAGAATATCCAGAGCAGGCCAATGGGGACCAAAAGAGAACCATCCAGAGACTCGCCAGTAGTTTCTTCCTAAGTGGGGAAGTACTGTTTAATAGGACTCCCGATCTGAATCTATTAAGGTGTGTAGATACCAAGGAAGCCGAAAAGATCATGAACGAGGTGCATTCAGCAGTATGCGGTCCCCACATGAACGGGTACGTCCTCGCAAAGAAAATCTTGCAGGCTGGGTATTATTGGATGACCATGGAGAAAGATTGCTTCAGCTTTGTCCGTAAATACCATAAGTGTCAAATACACGGTGATTTGATTCATGCACCATCATCAGAATTGCATCCTATGTCAGCACCCTGGCCGTTTGTTGCCTGGGGAATTGATGTCATCAGGCCGATCGAGCCAAGGGCCTCAAACGGGCACATATTTATCTTGGTCGCTATCGACTATTTCACAAAATGGGTCGAGGCAGTCACATTCAAAGCTGTCACTAAGAAAGCAGTGGTGGATTTTGTGCACTCTTATATCATCTGTCGTTTTGGTATCCCAAAGACTATCATTACCGACAATGCCGCGAATCTAAACAGTAACTTGATGAGGGAGGCATGTGATCAGTTACAAATCACACACTGCAACTCCACCCCTTACTGGCCCAAAGCCAATGGCCCCGTTGAAGCAGCAAAAAAAAAATATCAAGAAGATCCTCAAGAAAATAATTCAAACTTCCAGGCAATGGCACAAGAAATTGCCCTTTGCATTATTAGGATATCGCACGACCGTGCGCACGTCGATTGGAGCTACTCCTTATCTATTGGTTTATGGCACTGAAGTCGTAATACCCGCAGAGGTTGAAATTCCCTCCCTTCGGATTATCGTCGAAGCAGAAATTGAGGACGATGAATAGGTCAAAACCCGATTGGAACAATTAACTCTGATTGACGAGAAAAGGATGGCCACAATTTTCCACGGGCAGTTGTACCAACAAAGAATGGTCCGCGCCTAAAACAAGAAAGTGCGACCTAGGAACTTTGAAGTAGATCAACTTGTTTTAAGACGTATCCTCTCAAACCACGAAGAGGCGAAAGGAAAATTCGCCCAGTATTGGAAAGGTCCATACATCATAAGGAAATTGCTTCCAAAAAGAGCATTGTACTTGGGGGACATTGAAGGAAATGACCCCGAAACGGCTGTCAATACAGATGCAGTCAAAAGGTATTATGTTTGACCTTTTCGTGATGACGATACTGATGATCGAAATGATGAAGGCTTTTCATTCATGCTACCCCAAACATTATCATTTTTGGTAAACCCTTTGAGCTAGTTACTCTTCCTTGACTACCCTCTTTGGAACTTGAAAAAAAAAGGAAAAAGAAAAAGAAAAAAAATAAAGAAAAATCAAAACAAAAACCAAAACAAAAAAATAAAAATTCCTGAACTACGTCTGAATTGATTCCGAAAGGATACGTAGGCAGCCTCTCCCTGGGGTTCAGTCACACCAGAATAATAATCCACATCCCCCCCAAGAGCTTAAGCTGGGGAAAGTGTTGAGATTCGACAATGATTCGCTTGAAAGTTCCAAGGTTGTAATTCAATACAAATTCTTTTTACCCCAAATCCTATTCAAGTCCTTCCGATTGATCGGCAAAGAAAAGCCAGAATGGGAAGATACATCTATCTGAACCTCATACAAGCAATGAGAGAAATTAAAATGAGAGAGTTTTATCGGTGAAAACCCACACGGGCACCATAAGGCGACGGTGAGTAGAGAAATTAAAAATGAGAGAGTCTTGTTAGTAAAAACTCGCAAAGAGCACTACAGGGTGATGGCGGGAAGAGAAATGAGAGAGGTTAGCTGGTGAAAACCCGAAAAGGGCACTACTAATCGAAAAGAGGATGATTGGTCACTGATATCGACATGGTCTGGGGCAAAGTTTCTCAACCTCGAGTTAAAAGTCGTGACAAATTTCTGAGAGTCAGATGGTTTATATAGATCATGCATCCAGTCCAAGACGCATGTCATGTTCATTGAAAGCCGCGTACACTCCAGATAAGTCCTTTCTCTCTCCCCGAAAGGGATATTTCAAGTCAAAATTCATTGTCTCCATTTCTTTGTTATTCTCTTTCAATCCCTTTCAGTATGACTCTATTTCCAAGGTAAAACAAAGAAAGGATGGAAAAGCTGACTTACAGGGTTCTCGTTTGACGCAAGCCAATATGCAAAGGGCACCGAGCCTCGTCAGGGGCATCAAGTCGATCCCAACTGGTCGCAACGGCCGATGCTTTAAACATAACTTATGAAGGGAGAAGATCAAATCGAAATGCCTATAAAGGCAATTGAAGTGAAAGGTTAAGTCCCACGTGGCTAACCCCCTCAGAAAAGATTGAAAAGCCGAAGTGCTCCAAATGATTTAAAGTCCAAATGGAAGGAAAAATCAGAAATGAAAGGCCAATGAATGCAATATAAAGTATGAAAAGGGTTAAGTCCCACACGACTAACCATTGCAGCAGAATTCGAGGGGCCAAAAATTCCCCCCCGATGCTCTAGGAATCCAAAAGAAAAACAAGTGAAAGGCCTACAAAGGCAGAATAAAGTTGAAATGTTGGTTCCCACGTGACCGATCACCACAACAAAAGCTGGAAAGCCAAGGTCCCCGTATTTGGAAACGAAACCCAATCCCCAGCAAGCAAGCAAGCAAGCGGTTGAGATCTTCGTCAAAAGAGCCGAGATTAAACAGTTGAAATAATAAAGGCCACAAAACCAACCACCGTTTCAAACTAACAAATTGTTCTTTGTTGAAATAAGAAATAGGTGCAACTCAAAAGAAACCGTGCAAAAAGTAGGTGCAACCAAGAGAAAAGGCGCAAGAGCTAGAAGCAACTCTGCAGCAACAACTCCAAAAGGGAAGTTTTCTTCAAAATCCTTTCCCGCATTCATTCAAAAAGAAAAGTGTTGAAAACAGCTCAAATCTGAAGTGGTATAGGGTCTCCAGACCCTAGCTACACCTTTTCCGACATGGGAGTACACGCTCCCTAGTCGATGCAAATTAAGGGTATACATTCCCTAATTGATGATTTCTTTTCCAATTAAGGGTATACATTCCCTAATTGATGTTTTCTTTTCCAATTAAGGGTATACATTTCCTAATTGATGTTTTCTTTTCCAATTAAGGGTATACAGTCCCTAATTGATTTTCTTTTCCCGACATGGGTGTACACGTTCCCTAGTCGATGCCAATTAAGGGTATATATTCCCTAATTGATATTTTTCTTTTCCAATTAAGGGTATACATTCCCTAATTGATATTTTATTTTCCAATTAAGGGTTTACATTCCCTAATTGATGTTTTCTTTTCCAACTAAGGGATACATTCCCTAATTGATGATTTGCTTTTCCAATTAAGGGTATACATTCCCTAATTGATGCTTTCTTTCCCAATTAAGGGTATACATTCCCTAATCTTTGCTTTCTTTTCCAATTAAGGGTATACATTCCCTAATTGATGTTTTCTTTCTCGACATGGGTTCACGCGCTCCCTCGTCGATGCCAATTAAGGGTATACATTCCCTAATTGATGTTTTTCTTTTCGAATTAAGGGTATACATTCCCTAATTGATTTCTTTTCCAGCATAAGGTATACAATCCCTAGTTGATTTTATTTTGCCACCCCCAATGGATCTTGCTTTGAGATATAGGGTATCCACTCCCTAGTCTGCAATAACTCCGGATGCACTGCTCCCGGATTTTCACCGCTTTCAATAACAAAATAGTGTAGATTTCCTTACAATAACTCACGAAATTCTCCTAGTGAAAACTGGGGCAGAAAATTTTGTTTGTTTGTTTTGATTTTTGTGCAGATTACATTTTTAGGACATTGGAACTCGAGACAACCGAAAGAAGGAGTTTCGATCCAAAAAATAATAAAACAAAAGAGGAAAGAGAAGATTGAATCCAAAAGTGCATAAACGGAGAAGATATGGGCTACTCAAGACGAGATTGAAGTCATCCGTCTAGTATATCCTGCCTTGATCCGAGGAACGATAAGACAAAACCAACACCTGCACTAGCAAACATCAAGATCCAGGTCAGAGTCAGCAAAAGATCAAGACTCAAGACCAAGACTTAAATAGGAATCTTGTAACTTAGCAGCTGATAGGTTTGGTTAGTCTCTCATTTTGTTACTTGGGTGTAATAAAGAGATCAGCAGCAGTAACAACAACAACATCAGTGAAACCACAGTTACTCGGTAGTCCCAGCTACCAAAACTTCCAGAACTACACTGACCTGATTCCTTTATATCCAAGGATATGTAGGCAACCTTTGAAGTAAGTTTGGTCAAATCTTTCAAAAACGCTTCGCAATGGAACATATGAATAGGTAAAGTTGTTTATGGCCGCTCACTTCATCTTTGCCCGAAAACTCTTTGTGTTTCCGAGCACGAGGGGCAGCTGTGAGCAAGTGATTTTTACTCACCATATCATCCTATAAAAATCTCAATAAATTAATGGGTTTTATGAATTTTAGTTTATTTTTAGTGATTAATTGTGAATTGTTTGCATTTCACATATTCATTATTCATCTTTAAAAATTATTAAAATTGCATCACCATTATCAAAGAATTTTGAACTTATTATTTATAATTAATTGAATTAAAAATGGACGAATAGTGGTTATTTGATGTAATGTAGTTTTTAATAACTAATTACTAAAATTAATCATTTTTATCCAATAAATCACGGATTTGATTAGGAGTATAAAATTAATCGTTTTATCCTTAATTAATCCTTGAAGCAAGGTCAAAATTAGTTGTTACATTTTAATTTAATTAGAATTAGTCTTAACTAAATTAAGGATTTTAATTGAGCTTAAAATGTTTAAAAAATCGAACTTGGACCAAAAGAACCCAGGCCCAAATCTAGTCTCTACAAACACTCACCTGCCCAGCCCAATAACCCCCTTTGACCTGGCCTGTCCCAGCTATTTAAAACGACCCCGTTTAGGATTTAAAAAATCCCAGTCGTTGATCTTCTAAGATCTAACGGCTGGGAACTCTCTAATTACTAACTATATAACTGTTCCAAACCCACCTACCCCCACTAACTAAAGTCTAACACCCCCTCATCCCCACTCGTCTCTATCCTCTCTCTCTCTCAGACCGGCCAACTTCCACCGTCTGACCACCTTCCCCCGCCGTCCTCCTCCGGCCGAAAATCGCCTCCGGCGGTGGAGCTTCTTTAATCGACCCCAAAATTATACCAGATGATCCCCATGACCTCCTCAACCACCCCCCACTATCAATTTCACCAAAACCCATTCAATCTCACCCAATTTCAAATCTTAAAAACCCAAAACCCTAACCTTCTTCTACAAGATGACTCGAAGATGTTTAATGGCTTTAACCTACACGGATTGATAGCTCTCAACGACGGCTATTGATTTCTGTGGGTTTGAGTCATTTTCAAACCCCGTCGGAGTCCGGCCAAGGTCCGGCTACTTTGATTTTTCCGGCCAAAAACCTTTAACGGGTATCTCCCTTTTCTTTTATCTATCTTTTTATTTTATTATCATTATAGAAAAGCATGAACATATTATCTGTTAAAATCACTGTTTTGTCCTATTTTTGCATCCCTGTTTAGGTTAGCTTTTCTTTTCTTTGTTTTCATTCTGTCCCTATTTGCTCCTGTCCGCTCTCCTGTTTCTTTTTTTTTTTCCGATTAATCTAGGCTCTGAATATTTCATGACGACCATGTTTTAGCCTAGGGTTTAGCTGCCTCGTATAAATATTTGTTTTCCCTAATTCTTTTGAGTAATCCAATATACTAATGTCACCATGATTGATTCTTGCTGGTTTGGTAAACATGTCTAGCTGTTAAGATTTGCTTCCTGACCTTCATTGTTAATTTGTTATGTTTGTATGTTCTTTACTGAAATGAGCGATTTGTTTGACCATGTTTAGGTTTTGTTAGCTAAGTCCTTAACATAATATGAAGATTAATCATTCACCTAGACTAGTTGAAACAAAGATAACTAGTAGGTTAATTAGAAACTAACTCTAAGAACCTAATTAACTAGTTAAGCTAATTATCTAACCTAACTTCCTAAAAAGAGACTAGACTTCTAATTTCATTAAGGGTTTAGTTCTTAATATAACTTACTAAGTTAGAATTAGCCAACACCTAATCAACCTCTTAAACCAGTCTAAAATCAGTAGGGGTTAAGCCCCTTAATTAATTAAGTCTAACAACTTAGTTATTTCTATTAATTAATCTAAGACAACTAGTTAAGATCAATTGTGCATTTGAGTTAACTAAGTTTAAGAATAATTGATTCACTTAGTTTCACATTTAAATAATTCCATATTCTTCAACCTAGAAGTTAACTTAGGTAGCCTCTTAAGTAATTAACTAAAAGTCTGTGTAAGATAATTAGTTTGAGGTTAATTGACTAAAAACAAATCATTTAACTTAAGTTAAGAGAACTGAGTTGACTAACCTCAATTAAGTTTAATTAAACTGATAATTAATTAACTTAAACATAGGTAATTAATATGAAACCAACTCTAGGCATTTAATCAATTGACCTTTAATTAGTTAACTCAACCCTAATTAAGAACAACTAATAGTTAACTAAAGAACATAACTAGGGATAGCTAACCAAAATTGAAATAATAACCCAAGTGAGTAACCCTGATTACCCAATGGTAAATTCAGGGACTCCAAGGGGTACAATAGGTAATGTAGACTTAGGAAATCAGAATTTTAAGGGTAAAAGAGTCTTTTAATGGGTAAGAAGGTTCTAGAACAGAGGCAACTGTCCCAAAGCTAAGGTTGACAGCTGCTTTATGTACTATTTTCAGCTTTTGGATAGGGAATATTCCAAGGGATATCCCATTCCAAAATATCCGATAATTTTTTTTGACTCTGAAAATTCTCTCTACAGTCTGAAATTGCTTTCTTGAACACTGAATATTGAAAACAAAACAAAAATCAGGGTAGTCTTCTTTTGAAAAAGGAAAAATTGTTTCAAAGTATGAATGTAAAAAGCTAACTGTTCTTTCAAGAGTTCTCAAGGCTTCTGTGGAATTCTTATATTTGGGGTTTCATCTGTTTGCTCAACTCTGTTTTGTTTTTTGAAATTCGAACATCTTTTGGATTAGTTCTTTGGGGTCTGGTTTGATTCCTGAGGTTTGCTGTTACTGCTGCTGAATTCTCTTCCTTCTTGTTGGTTGTTGTTAATACTTGACCTTTATTTGGTCAAGTATTTTTTTGTTTTTCTCTTTAAAGGTATGTAACAGTGAACCTTTAGATAAAGCTAATTGTGCTGAAATTGTTGACTCATATTATGCTTTCTTTAAGATTGTGCAAATCTGAATCTTCTTCTCCTCTATTCTTGATATAAAGTTGAAGTAAGGTTACTATTATTTGAATGTATGTATGCAACTCCCTGAATCAGCTTGGTTATTTGCTAAGCTGTTAACACATTTAGCATGTAACGACCCCGCCGGTCATTTTGCATATCAGGGTCCCGTTTCCCTAAATGAAACCTTCCATAGCAGCTATTCGTGCTTTATGACTCGCGGGAGTGGGTGGTCCGGGATTTGGGAATGATTTAGATGGTTTAGGAACACTTGGTTCCTTAAGGCTAGCCTATTTGGCCAAGTTTGACTTCGGTTTACATTTTGAGCAAACGACCTCGGAATCGAGTTCTGACAGCTCCAGTAGCTCAGTATGATAATTTCGTACTTGGGCGTATGTTCGTCTCGAGTTTCTGATGACCCGGGAGCATTTCGGCGCCCGAAATGGAAATCAGAATTTCCTTTAGTTAGAATTTGGCCTGGAACGGGACTTCATGCTATCGGGGTCTGAATGGAATTCCAGGACCGCCAATAGTTCCGTACAGTCATTTATGACTTGTCTTCAAAATTTGGTGTCATTCCGAGTAGTATAGACCCGTTCGGCGCAATGAAATGAAATCTAGAGTTCTTAAAGTCTTAAGTTTGAATTCAAGGGGTTCAGAGGGTGGTCTCAAGTTCTAGTGATGTTTTGCGTGTTGCGTGAGCCCGAGCGAGTCCGTCATATGATTTGGGACTTGTTGGTATATTTTGTCGGAGGCTCGGGTGGGTCCAACGGCTTCCCGAACCCCGCACGGGGCCAAAAACCAGCAAAATCCACTACTGGTGTGGCTGCTTTTGGTGTGACCGCACCTGCGGTCTACCAGTCGCAGGTGCGAGACCGCACCTGCGGTCCCAGCCTCGCAGGTGCGGAAAGCCCATAGACCCCTCTACCTTCGCAGGTAAGGACTTGTGCCCGCTATTGCGAGTCCGCTGGTGCGGAAATCCTCCGCAGGTGCGAGTTCGCTGGTGCGGACTCCGCCTCGCAGGTGCGACCCCAGCACCCAGGCCCAGCCTCCGCAGGTGCGGCCAATTCTTCACAGGTGCGGGACCGCACCTGCGGCCCCAAAGTCGCTGGTGCGAGAGTCCCTGTAGGCAGCCTATATTTAAGTTCCAAACACGGGTCTTCTTCATTTTTCAACCCTTTCACCTCCATTAGAGAGTTCTAGGAGCTTCAAGAACCTGCTCTTGACCCAAATTCAGCTGAGGTAAGTAAATTCTTTTCATTTATCTAGTTTCATACATGAATTAACATAGAAATCAACTACTAATTCTTGGAAAAATCTAGGTTTTGGGTTGTAAATGGGATTTTGGAAAATTAGTGAATTACCCCTTCTTAGCCATTGAATTCCTAAATAAATTATGTAATTACGATCCTTAGATTACGGGTAATTTAATCCTTCAAGAATTTTCAAAAATCCGAAAGCGTGGGCCTGGGGTTGAAATTTCAAAAATCGCCAAGAATGTTAAACTTTAGGAATTCTTGCTAATTCTCCTTCTTGAACCTTAAATTGATTCCATTATGTTATGTTTGGCTAGTTGTGAACCGTCAAGTGTAGTTTCGGAGTTTCGGGCGCATCTTTTGATCCGATCCTTGGTCCGAGGAGTGCTTTTATCAAGGTGAGTCTCTTTTCTAACCTCGTAAGAGGGAAATTGTCCCTCTAGGTAACCTTGTTTTCTATGTGATATTGTTTGGGGGCTACGTACGCACCGAGTGACGAGAGTCCGTACGTAGTGGCTATTACTGCTTCGTCCAGGTAGTTAGGACACATCATATTCATTGTTCTCCTCTGTTGTAGCATAGATATTACTTGTATACTTGTGTGATTGGTATTGTTTGTCTTTGAACGTGTGGTACTTGGCTTGATTTAAGAAGTGATAAGAGAGCCACGGTAGAGTGATGATTGATTATATTGTGGGATCGGGCCGTACGCCACGGCAGAGTGATGATTGATTATATTATGGGATCGGGTCGTACGCCACGGCAGAGTGATGATTGATTATATTATGGGATCGGGCCGTACGCCATATCGATATTGAGACTACCAGGGTGGGATCGGGCCGTACACCACGACGAGATTGAGACTACCAGGGTGGGATCGGGTCGTACGCCACGACGAGATTGAGACTACCAGGGTGGGATCGGGCCGTACGCCACGACGAGATTGAGACTACTAGGGTGGGATTGGGCCGTACGCCACAGCGGATATCAAACTTGTTATTTGATGCCGGGTATTGATGTACTTGATTATTTGTTTTACCTGCCTACATTTTTCTTTACATCCTGCTTACTTTACGACTGTTGGACCTTAGTGAGTATCGAGTCGACCTCTCGTCACTACTTCTTCGAGATTAGACGGGATACTCACTGGGTACATATTTATATATATGTACTCATGCTGCACTTTCTTTCCTTTTCTGTACTTGACTGTACAGGTCCGGAGGCTGGTCCATATGATTTTCAGGCCGGTGCCAGATATTGATAGCGTGGTCATACTTCACGGTGAGCTGCTTTCCTAGAGACTTCTTAGCAGCACCCTGGAGTTTCTTTTGTTATGCTCTCTGTCTATTTCAATCAGAATGAGACCCTGTATATATATATGTTGTAGTCATTGTATATTCAGTAGTTGCCCGTGACACTCGTGACACTAGTTCCTGGCGCACACGCGGTATATATTTTTGGGGTTTTGGGATGTATATCTATGTGTATGTTTTATTTCGGATTTGTATCTACTATGACTTTACCTTCACTCAAGGCTAGTATCATATTAGTTATTATAAATGGGTAACCATGTACTTGTTTGATCGAGTGGGAAGGGTATCACTTAGTGAAAGTTATATCGGCTTGCCTAACCCCGCTGTTGGGTGCCCTCACGACCTAAATTGGGATTTGGGTCGTGACATAGCATTTGGTAGTTAGATGTTGTTTTCATATGTGTTTAGCATGTTAGAGTAATTCGCACTAGGGTAGATGAGTTTGATTCCTTAATAATCAAACTCACCCCATGATGAGTGCACAAATATTAGTATGGTTGGCTGAAGTTTACCCTTCAAAAGGGTACAAAGTATGTAGTTAAAAGGGCATTAGAGTTGAGGAATCTAAACCTTTGAATGGTCAGGTTCATCCTCTAAAAATGCCTAAATAATCAAAGTTTTTATATAGTTTAGAATTAGGTTAGCATTAGCATAAGGGTAGATGCATTTGACTTATTGATAGTCAAATTCACCCCATATTAAGTGCCTAAACAGTAGCTCATGTCCCGGAAGTTATATCTCTTAGGGTATAAAATAAGTAGTCAAAAGGAATTCCTAGAGTGAAGAATCAGAATCTCCAAAAATGATCTGATTCTGTCTCTATAAAGCCTGAAAAAGTTAAGATTATGGTATGATTGTCAATAAAGACAAAAATGAGATCTATGGAGCTGAATCTGACCCCTTTTATGGCCAGATTCAGTGCATGAAAGGTTGAATAAACATTGTTTTTAGGAGCACAATTAAAGGACTGAATCCAACCCCCCTCCCCATGGTTAGATTCATTTCTTGACAATGCTCAAAGGCATATCCTCAATACTATTGTGATGACCCAAAAGGTCATCTTATATAAATTTTATTATGACTATGTTGCGCGGCCCCGAAAGCCTCCGTTAATCTCACCTCGATGTGCGTGCGTAGCCTGGGCGCGCCGGGAAGCCCTTATGTGAAAACTTGATAAAGAGTTGAATTCATGATAATTAATTGAATAAAGTTGACTTTGGTCAACATTTCTGGTAAATAAACCCGGACCCGTGATCTGGCGGTCCCGGGAGGTCCGTAGGAAAATATGGGACTTGGGCGTATGCCCGGAATCGAATTCCGAGGACCCAAGTCCGAGAAATGAATTTTTAAAGAAAATTATTTTCTTAAAATAATAAAGGCTTATGAAAATGAACCTTGACATGAAACCTGTGTTGCCAGGCCCGTATTATGGTTCCAGAGCCCGGAACAGGCTCAATATGTGATATTTAAGTTATTTGTGAAATTTGGTAAGGAACGGACTTGATTTGATGGGTTTCGGATAAAAAATGAGAAATTGAGAGTTAATGAAGTTTTGAGGATTTTCATAGAATTTGAAATTTGGTTTGGAACGTGATTTCATGTTACCGAGGTCCGAATGTGATTCCGATACCGGGAATGGTTCCGTTATGCATCATCAGCTCCCATCAGCGCACAGCCGATTCAGAGCCTTCAGGGTAGTCATTCTGGTCGTCAGGGACAATTCCAGGGTCAGTATTCTAAGTAGCCGAAGACTTGCTACACTTGCGGTGGTATGGGGCATATTTCCAGGTTTTGCCCCCGAGGTTTTGCTGGTTCTCAGTATCAAGGTTCCCGTACTATGGTTCCCGCATCAGGTGCACCCTCGCCCCTTCAGCCAGCTAGGGGTGGTCGTGGTGCCATAGGTGGAGGTCAGACTCATAGAGGTGGAGGGCAGGTTATGAGAGGTAGGGTTTAGCCCGTAGCAGGTAGACCCAGAGATGTTCAGGTTGGAGGGGCTCCGCCCCGTTGCTATTCTATTCCAGCCAGGCCCGAGGCGGAGGCTTCAGACGTAGTTATCACATGTACGATATCCGTTTGCAGCCGAGATGCTTCGGTGTTATTCGATCCGGGTTCTACTTTCTCTTATGTGTCTTCATATTTTGCTTCTTATTTGAGCATGCCCCGTGATTCCCTGAGTGCTCTAGTATATGTGTCTACCCCGGTGGGTGATTCTATGGTGGTAAATCGAGTCTACCGTGCTTGCTTAGTAGTTATTGGTGGGATGGAGACTCAGGTTGATCTTTTACTTCTGGATATGGTGGACTTTGATGTTATATTGGGGATGGATTGTCTATCTCCCTATCATGCTATTCTGGACTGTCATGCCAAGACAATGACCTTGGCCTTGCTAGGTGTGCCTCGTTTGGAGTGGAGAGGGACTCCTAGCCATTCTTCTGGCAGAGTTATTTCTTATATGAAGACTCGGCGTATGGTCGAGAAGGGTTGTTTGGCCTATTTGGCCTATGTTCGTGATTCTAATGCTGAGGTTCCTTCTATGGAGTCTGTGCCTGTGGTTCGTGAGTTCCCAGAGGTTTTCCCTGCTGACCTGCAGAGTATGCCACCCGACAGGGATATTGACTTTTGTATCGAGGTGGCTCAGGATACTCAACCCATTTCTATCCCGCTGTATCGTATGGCCCCGCCAGAGTTGAAGGAATTGAAGGATCAGTTGCAGGACTTGTTGGATAAAGGCTTCATTAGGCCTAGTGTTTCTCCTTGGGGTGCTCCGGTGTTGTTCGTTAAGAAGAAAGATGGATCGATGAGGATGTGTATTGACTACCGGCAGCTGAATAAGGTTACTATCAAGAACAAGTATCCTCTGCCGAGGATTGATGATCTATTTGACCAGCTTCAGGGTGCTACACTATTTTCCAAGATAGACTTGATATCGGGTTACCATCAGCTGAGGATTAGGGCGTCTGATGTACCTAAGACGGCCTTTCGCACTCGTTATGGGCATTATGAGTTCTTGGTGATGTCATTCGGGTTGACAAATGCCCCTACTGCTTTTATGGAGTTGATGAACCGGGTGTTCAGGCCTTATTTGGACTCGTTCGTTGTTGTCTTCATTGATGATATATTGATATACTCTCGCAGCCGAGAGAAGCACGAGCAGCACCTTAGAGTCGTCCTCCAGACTCTGAGGGATAGTCAGTTGTATGCCAAATTTTCTAAGTGTGAGTTCTGGTTGAGTTCGGTGGCATTTCTGGGCCATGTTGTGTCGGCAGAAGGTGTCCAGGTGGATCCTAAGAAGATTTCGGCAGTCAAAGATTGGCCAAGTCCCACTTCAGCTACAGAGATTCGGAGTTTTTTGGGCTTAGCGGGTTATTATCGCCGATTTGTGGAGGGATTTTCATCTATCGCAGCCCCGATGACCAGGTTGACCCAGAAGGGTGCCCTATTCAGGTGGTTGGATGAGTGTGAGGCGAGCTTTCAGAAGCTCAAGACAGACTTGACCACGGCACCAGTGTTAGTCTTGCCCACAGGTTCAGGGCCGTATACCGTGTATTGTGATGCTTCACGGGTTGGGCTTGGTGCAATGTTGATGCAGGATGGCAAAGTCATAGCCTATGGTTCTCGTCAGTTGAAAGTCCATGAGAATAATTATCCAGTTCATGACTTGGAGTTAGCAGCGATTGTTCATGCATTGAAGATTTTGAGGCATTACTTGTATGGTGTGCCATGTGAGGTGTTTACGGATCATAAGAGTTTACAGTATCTGTTCAAGCAAAAGGAGTTGATTATGCGGCAGAGAAGGTTGTTAGAGTTGCTGAAGGATTATGATATCACCATTCTTTATCATCTGGGGAAGGCCAATGTGGTGGCCGATGCTTTGAGCCGAAAGCCAGTCAGTATGGGCAGTTTAGCTTATTTATCAGTCGGGGAGCGACCTATTGCGTTGGATGTTCAGGCTCTAGCCAACCGATTTGTGAGGTTGGAGGTTTCTGAGGCTGGCTGTGTGTTGGCCCATACCGTGGGCCGTTCTTCATTGTATGACCGTATTCGGGCCAGGCAGTATGATGATCGTCATTTATGTGTTCTTAGAGATACAGTCCGGCACAGAGGTGCCAAGAAGGTTACGGTTGATGATGAGGGAGTTCTGCGGATGCAGGGCCGTATTTGTGTGCCTGATGTTGATGGTATTCGTGAGTTGATACTACAAATAGTTCCCAGTATTCCATCTATCCGGGCGCCGCAAAGATGTACCAAGACTTACGGCAACATTATTAGTGGCGGAGGATGAAGAAGGATATTGTAGCTTATGTAGCTCGGTGCTTGAACTGTCAGCAGGTTAAGTACGAGCACCAGAGACCCGGTGGTTTGATGCAGCAGATTCAGCTTCCTGAGTGGAAGTGGGAGCGTATCACCATGGACTTTGTAGTTGGACTCCCACGGACTCAGAGGATGTTTGATGCGGTTTGGGTTGTGGTGGATAGGCTGACCAAGTCAGCGCACTTCATTCCGGTATCAGTTTCATATTCAGCGGAGAAGTTGGCAAGGATATATATGAGAGAGATTGTTCGATTGCATGATGTGCCCTTATCTATTATATCAGACAGAGGTACTCAGTTTACCTCCCATTTCTGGAGAGTATTTCAGCGAGAGTTAGGCACACAGATTGACTTGAGCACATCATTTCATCCTCAGACGGACGGATAGTCCTAGCGTACTATTCAGATCTTGGAAGATATGTTGCAGGCTTGTGCTATTGATTTTGGTGGTTCATGGGACCAATTCTTGCCTTTAGCTGAGTTTGCCTACAACAACAACTATCAGTCGAGCATTCTGATGGATCCGTATGAGGCGTTGTATGGTAGATGGTGTCGGCTCCAGTTGGATGGTTCGAGCCGGGGGAGGCTAGATTGTTGGGTTCCGAGTTAGTCCAGGATGCCTTGGACAAAGGGAAGATTATTCAGGATAGACTTCGTACAACTCAGTCCAGGCAGAAGAGTTATGCGGATCGTAGAGTTCGTGATTTGGCCTTTATGGTAGGAGACCGGGTATTTCTTTGAGTGTCGCCTATGAAGGGCGTGATGAGGTTCGGGAAAAAGGGCAAGTTGAGCCCTAGGTACATTTGTCCATTTGAGATTTTTGATAAGGTAGGAGAGGTGGCCTACAGACTTGCCTTGCCGCCGAGTTTATCAGCCGTGCACCCAGTGTTTCATGTGTCTATGCTCCGGAGGTATATTGCGGATCCATCTCAGGTGCTTGATTTCAGCGGTCCAGTTGGACAAGGATTTATCGTATGAGGAGGAGCCAGTAGCCATATTAGCTCGACAGTTTCGTCAGTTGAGAGCGAAGAGTTATCCTTTGGTTCGTGTTCAGTGGAGAGGTCAGCCTGTTGAGGCAGCTACTTGGGAGTCTGTGTCTGATATGCGGAGCCGTTATCCCCACCTTTTCCCCGATTCAGGTACCCTTCTATGTCCGTTCGAGGACAAATGTTTGTTTTAGAGGTGGAGATTGTGATGACCCAAAAGGTCATCTTATGTAAATTTAGTTATGACTGTGTTGCGAGGCCCTGAAACCCTCTGTTAATCTTACCTCGATATGCGTGCGCATCCCGGGCGCGTAGCCAGGAAGCCTTTATATGGAAACTTGATAAAGAGTTGAATTTATGATAATTGATTGAATAAAGTTGACTTTGGTCAACATTTCTGGTAAACGGACCCGGACCCGTGATCTGGCGGTCCCGGGAGCTCCTTAGGAAAATATGGGACTTGGGCGTATGCCCGGAATCGAATTCTGAGGACCCAAGTCCGAGAAATGATTTTTTAAAGAAAATTATTTTCCTAAAATAATAAAGTCTTATGAAAATGAACCTTGACGTGAAACCTGTGTTGCCAGGCCCGTATTATGGTTTCGGAGCCCGAAACAGGTTCAATATGTGATATTTAAGTTATTTGTGAAATTTGGTAAGGAACGGACTTGATTTGATGGG
Source organism: Nicotiana undulata (assembly GCA_005239495.1). Lineage (NCBI taxonomy): Eukaryota > Viridiplantae > Streptophyta > Magnoliopsida > Solanales > Solanaceae > Nicotiana > Nicotiana undulata. The sequence goes on from ML275788.1 coordinate 21,778, forward strand.
ATTCAGATCAAAAATGGGAAATTGAGAGTTAATGAAGTTTTGAGGATTTTCATCGAATTTGAAATTTTGTTTGGAACGTGATTTTATGTTATCGAGGTCCGAATTTGATTTCGAGATAAGGAATGGTTCCGTTATGTCATTTATGACCTGTCCGCAAAATTTGATGTCATTCTGAGTCATACAAGTCGGTCTGGCGAATGTTTATAGAAATCAAGAACTTGAAGTTTCTTAAGTTATGGTTTTAGGGGTTTTGGGGTGTGAGTTTGAGATTTAGCGTTGTTTTGGGTGTTCCGAAGGCTATAGCGAGTCCGTACTATGATTTGGGACTTGTTGGTATATTTGGACAGGGGCTTGGGTGGGCCTAGGTGCCTCCCGGACCCCGCACGAGGCTAAAAACCAGCTAAAAACACTGCTGGTGCAGCTTTAGATGGTGTGACCGCAGGAGCGGTTGTCTAGCCGCAGGTGCGGGATCGCTCCTGCGGTCCCAGCCTCGCAGGTGCAGACCATTTTCCGCAGGAGCGGGACCGCAGGTGCGGCCCCCAACTCCGCAGGTGCGAGCCCAGCTCCCCCGGCCATTTTTCGCAGGTGCGGCCATTTCCTCGCAGGTGCGGGATCGCATGTGCGGTCCCAGGGTCGCAGGTGCGGAAACCCCTGTAGGCAGCCTGTATTTAAATGTCAAACCTCGAGATTTCTTCATTTCCTTCATACCATAAACCCCATTAGAGACTTGTGAGCTTTAGAGGAGCACACCACGACCTAGCTACTGTTAAGGTAAGTTAATTCCTTCTTAATACTAGTTTCATGCATGAATAATTAATGGGATTACCCACTAAATTAATGGAAAATCAAGAATTGGGTAGAAAATTTAGGGCTCTTAAGAAATTGGCGTATTGTCCGTTTAATGCTATGAATTCAAGTAGAAACTTCATATTAATAATCCTTAGGCTATGGGTGAGTGATTCCTCTAAGAATTTTCGGGATTTGAGCATGCAGGCCGGGGGTCGAATTTTAGTATTTTTGGAAGACTGATAGAAAATGTATAATTCGGCTTTGGAAATGGTTTATTGAGTAATTATTGATGTTGATAAATATATTATGTCTACATATTATCGATTCGGAGTTAGATTCGAGAGGAAAGGCTGTGACTGAGGCTTGATTTGCATTTTGGAGCCGAGGTAAGTTTTTGGCCTAACCTTAGCTCTAGGGATTAGGTATGGAGTCTTATTTGCTATGTGTAATTCATGTCCAACGTATAGGCGGGGTGACAAGTGCCTATATGTTGCGGTCAAGCATGCCCGTGAGTCAATTGTGATGAATCGTACCATGTTCTTAATATTCTCTGTACTATGAGTAATTGGTGGTTTAGGAGTGATACTTCGATGTTGTTTCATGACATGGGGAGTTATTGTGTTGTTTGTTTCAGTTGAGGCTTTTACTGTTGAAATTATATTTTTGATGCGAGGTCGGTTATAGCTGAGTCCCTTGCCGAGGCGATAGTATTTTATTGAGTATCTCCATACACTTGAGATTTCTTATTGTTGATTTTCACATTATATTGTTGATCGTTTATTATTTATCGCACGAGGAGACATGCCGTGCTGAATTGTTATTATTTATCACACGAGGGGACATGTCGTGTTGATCGTTTATTATTTATTGCACGAGGGGACATGCCGTGCTGATTGTTATTATTTATCACACAAGGGGACATGCCGTGTTGATCGTTTATTATTTATTGCCTAAGGGGGCATGCCGTGCTGATTGTTATTATTTGTCACACGAGGGGACATGCCGTGTTAATCGTTGACTATTTATTGCACGACGGGACATTCCGTGCCGAGTGATTTCGAGGTTACGCACGAGGGGACATGTCGTGCTTCTTTGCTGTTCACTATGTGTTCTGAGACGTTAAACTCCTGCTTTTCCTTGTTTCATTTCAATTATTACCCTGTTCTACTGTGCTAGCATTTTGTTGCCCCTTTTGACCCCCAGCGTGTTCTTCCCGTATCTGTTTTACATGCTTAATACCGTCGATATTTTCCTGTTATTATATAGAATTGCACATGTACATATATTGTTGTCGGTCCTATCCTCGTCACTACTTCGCCGAGGTTAGGCTCGGCACTTACTATGTGCATGGGGTCGGTTGTACTGATGCTACACCTGCACTTCTTTATGTTGTACAGACTACGCAGCCGGACCCGGTGGTCACTGACGGTCGGAGCATTTCATCAGTTCATACAGGAGACATCGAGGTAGACTCGCAGCCGTTCGTGGGCCTTGGCGTCACCTTCTACCCTTCACTTTCAGCTCTGTCTTATCTTATAGTTTCAAAGACATTCATATGTACTTATTTCAGACCTTTGTATTTAGTAACCTCTTAGACAGTTCGTGGGTATGTGACACTAGTTCTGGGTTATATTTATGGGTTTTACTTCGAAGCTTGCTATATTTTTTTTTGTAATTTTGTTAACTTTCATATTGTTAATTATAGCTGCCCTTGTCATCCTGTTCATTTTAGTTGTTAATGAGTTTATTTAGTTCAAACGTTGGCTTGTCTAGCGGGTTCAACGTTAGATACAGTCATGGCCCAAAGGTGGGTTTTCGGGTCGTGACAAGTTGGCATCAGAGCCCTAGGTTGCTTAGGTCTCACAACTCACGGACAAACTTGGTAGAGTCTGAGGGATCGGTACGGAGACGTCTGTACTTATCCCCCAGAGGCTGCAAAGATCGGAATAACTTCATATCTTTCATTCTTTGTCGTGCCATTTAAATTCTAAATACTAATTGAGTCTCTATCCTACTCTCTCGCAGATGGCGAGGACGCGTGCTTCCTCATCGATCAATCGGCAGCCTGATCCTCCTATTGCAACTCATACGAGGGCCCGAGGCCGCGCTAGAGGCCGAGGCAGAGCTAGAGCAGCAGCTCCAGTTGAGGACCCACATGTAGACTTTGCTGGTGAGGTTCCTACTCAGACAGTCCCAGTTGGACCAGCTCAGGTCCCAGAGGGGTTCATTCCTACCCCGGTGCTTCAAGACGCTCTAGTCCGCTTGGTGGGACTTATGGAGAGCGTTGCTCATGCCGGTTTTCTTCCTACTGCACCAACTGGTTCTCAGGCTGGGGGAGGGACCCAGACTCCTGTTATTCATACCCCAGAACAGGTTGCCACTCAGTTTCAGACTCCAGCACCTCAGACAGCTGGAGTAGCTCAGCCGAGTATTGTGCCCCCGGCAGCCGAGGGTACATCTATGTCAGCAAATTCTCTATGGAGACTGGATCGGTTCACCAAGTTATTCACTACTACATTTGCTGGTGCACCATCAGAGGATCCCCAGGATTATTTAGATAGCTGTTATGAGGTTCTTCGGAACATGGGCATTGTGGAGTCCAATGGAGTTAACTTTGCTACATTTCGTCTTTCGGGTTCCGCTAAGACTTGGTGGAGAGACTACTGCTTGACCAGGCCAGCTAGGTCTGCACCTTTGGCTTGGGCTCAATTCTCCGAGCTATTCTTCGGGAAGTTTCTTCCCATTACTCAGCGAGAGGATCTTCGGAGGCAGTTTAAGCGCCTCCAGTAGGGATCTATGTCTGTCACTCAGTTCGAGACCAGGTTCATCACTCTAGCCAGGCATGCACTTATGATACTTCCCACTGATCGGGAGAGGGTTTGGAGATTTATTGAGGGTTTGGCCCAGCCTATCAGACTTCAGATGGCTAGGGAGACGGGTATTGATATCTCCTTTCAGGATGCATCCGATGTGGCCAAACGCATTGAGATGGTATTATCCAGGGTGGTGGTCAGGGGTCTGACAAGAGACCTCGTCGTTTCGGCCATTTCGGTGGTGCCTCATCTGGAGGCAGGGATTCATTTGGTAGAGGTCATCCCCCTAGGCCTTATTAGTCAGCACTCCAGGCATCCCGCAGTGCATCATCAGCTCCCATCAGCGCACCACCGATTCAGAGCCTTCAGGGTAGTCATTCTGGTCATCTGGGACAGTTCCAGGGTTAGTATTCTAAGCAGCCGAAGACTTGCTACACTTGCAGTGGTATGGGGCATATTTCCAGGTTTTGCCCCGAGGTTTTGCTGGTTCTCAGTATCAAGGTTCCCGTACCATGGTTCCCGCATTAGGTGCACCCTCGCCCCTTCAGCCAGCTAGGGGTGGTCGTGGTGCCAGAGGTAGAGGTCACATAGAGGTGGAGCACAGGCCACGAGGGGCAGGGGTCAGGTCGCAGCAGGTCAACCCAGAGATGTTCGGGTTGGAGGGGCTCCGCCCCGTTGCTATGCTATTCTGGCCAGGCCTGAGGCGGAGGCTTTTGAGGCAGTTATCACAGGTACGGTATCAGTTTGAAGCCGAGATGCTTCGGTGTTATTCGATACGGTTTCTACTTTCTCTTATGTGTCTTCATATTTTTCTCCTTATTTGAGCATGCCCCGTGATTCCCTGAGTGCTCCTGTATATGTGTCTACCCCGGTGGGTGATTCTATGGTGGTAGATCGAGTCTACCGTGCTTGCTTAGTTGTTATTGGTGGGATGGAGACTCAGGTTGATCTTTTACTTCTAGATATGGTGGACTTTGATGTTATATTGGGGATGGATTGGCTATCTCCCTATCATGCTATTCTGGACTGTCAGGCCAAGACAGTGACCTTTGCCTTGCCAGGTGTGCCTCGTTTGGAGTGGAGAGGGACTCCTAGCCATTCTTCTGGCAGGGTTATTTCTTATATGAAGGGTCGTTGTATGGTCGAGAAGTGTTGTTTGGCCTATTTGGCCTATGTTCGTGATTCTAGTGCCGAGGTTCCTTCTATGGAGTCTGTGCCTGTGGTTCGTGAGTTCCCAGAGGTTTTCCCTGCTGACCTGCCGGGTATGACACCCGATAGGGATATTGACTTTTGTATCGAGGTGGCCAAGGTCACTCAGCCCATTTCTATCTCGCCGTATCGTATGGCCCCGCCAGAGTTGAAGGAATTGAAGGATCAATTGCAGGACTTGTTGGATAAAGGCTTCATTAGGCCTAGTGTTTCTGCTTGGGGTGCTCCAGTGTTGTTCGTTAAGAAGAAAGATGGCTCCATGAGGATGTGTATCGACTACCGACAGTTTAATAAGGTTACTATTAAGTAAGTATCCTTTGCCGAGTATTGATGACTTATTTGATCAGCTTCAGGGTGCTACGGTATTCTCTAAGATAGACTTGAGATCTTGTTACCATCAGCTGAGGATCAAGGCGTCTGATGTTCCTAAGACGGCTTTTCGCACTCGTTATGGGCATTAGGAGTTCTTGGTGATGTCATTCGGGTTGACAAATGCCCCCGCTGCTTTTATGGATTTGATGAACCGAGTGTTCATGCCTTATTTGGACTAGGTCGTTATTGTTTTCATTGATGATATATTGATATACTCTCGCAGCCGAGAGGAGCATGAGCAACACCTTAGAGTCGTCCTCCAGACTCCGAGGGATAGCCAGTTGTATGCCAAATTTTCTAAGTGTGAGTTCTGGTTGAGTTCGGTGGCATTTCTGGGCCATGTTGTGTCGGCAGAAGGTATTCAGGTGGATTCTAAGAAGATTTCGGCAGTCAGAGACTGGCCTAGGCCCACTTCAGCTACAGAGATTCGGAGTTTCTTGGGCTTAGCGGGTTATTATCGCCAATTTATGGAGGGATTTTTATCTATCGTAGCCCCGATGACCAGGTTGACCCAGAAGGGTGCCCAGTTCAGGTGGTCGGATGAGTGTGAGGCGAGCTTTCAGAAGCTCAAGATAGCCTTGACCACGACACCAGTGTTAGTCTTGCCAATAGGTTCAAGGCCGTATACCGTGTATTGTGATGCTTCACGGGTTGGGCTTGGTGCAGTGTTGATGCAGGATGGCAAAGTCATAGCCTATGCTTCTCGTCAGTTGAAGGTCCATGAGAAGAATTATCCTGTTCAAGACTTGGAGTTAGCAGCGATTGTTCATGCCTTGAAGATTTGGAGGCATTTCTTGTATGTTGTGCCATGTGAGGTATTTATGGATCATAAGAGTTTACAGTATCTATTCAGGCAAAAGGAGTTGAATATGCGGCAGAGAAGGTGGTTAAAGTTGCTGAAGGATTATGATATGACCATTCTTTATCATCCGGGGAAGGCCAATGTGGTGGCCGATGCTTTGAGCCAGAAGTCAGTCAGTATGGGCAGTCTAGCTTATTTATCAGTCGGGGAGCGACCTCTTGCGTTGGATGTTCAGGCTCTAGCCAACCGATTTGTGAGGTTGGAGATTTCTCAGGCTGGCAGTGTGTTGGCCCATACCGTGGCCCGTTCTTCATTGTATGACCGTATTCGGGCCAGGTAGTATGATGATCGTCATTTATGTGTTCTTAGAGATACAGTCTGGCACGAAGGTGCCAAGCAGGTTACAGTTGATGATGAGGGAGTTCTGCGGATGCAGGGCCGTATTTGTGTGCCTGATGTTGATGGTATTCGTGAGTTGATACTACAGGAGGCCCATGGTTCCCGGTATTCCAGCCATCCGGGCGCCGCAAAGATGTACCAGGACTTGCGGCAGCATTATTGGTGGCGGAGGATGAAGAAGGATATTGTAGCTTACGTAGCTCGGTGCTTGAACTGTCAGCAGGTTAAGTACGAGCACCAGAGACCCGATGGTTTGATGCAACAGATTCAGCTTCCTGAGTGGAAGTGGGAGCGTATCACCATGGACTATGTAGTTGGACTCCCACGGACTCAGAGGATGTTTGATGCGGTTTGGGTTGTGGTGGATAGGCTGACCAAGTCATCGCACTTCATTCCGGTATCAGTTTCATATTCAGCGGAGAAGTTGGCAAGGATATATATGAGAGAGATTGTTCGATTTCATGGTGTGCCCTTATCTATTATATCAGACAGCGGCACTCAGTTTACCTTAAATTTCTGGAGAGTATTTCAGCGAGAGTTGGGCACACAGATTGTGTTGAGCACAACATTTCATCCTCACACGGATGGACAGTCCGAGCGTACTATTCAGATCTTGGAGGATATGTTGCGGGCTTGTGTTATTGATTTTGGTGGTTCATGGGACCAATTCTTGCCTTTAGCTGAGTTTGCCTACAATAAGAGCTATCAGTCGAGCATTCAGATGGCTCCGTATGAGGCGTTGTATGGTAGACGGTGTCAGTCTCTAGTTGGATGGTTCGAGCCGGGGGAGGCTAGATTATTGGGTTCCGCGTTAGTCCAGGATGCCTTGGACAAAGCGAAGATTATTCAAGATAGACTTCGTACAGCTCAGTCCAGGCAGAAGAGTTATGCGGATAGTAGAGTTCAAGATTTGGCCTTTATGGTAGGAGACCGGGTATTTCTTCGAGTGCCGCCTATGAAGGGCGTGATGAGGTTCGGGAAGAAGGGCAAGTTGAGCCCTAGATACATTGGTCCATTTGAGATTTTGGATAAGGTAGGAGAGGTGGCCTACAAACTTGCCTTGCCGCCGAGTTTATCAGTCGTGCACCCGGTGTTTCATGTGTCTATGCTCCGAAGGTATATTGCGGATCCATCTCAGGTGCTTGATTTCAGCGGTGTCCAGTTGGACAAGGATTTATCGTATGAGGAGGAGCCAGTAGCCATATTAGCTCGATAGGTTTTTCCGTTGATATCAAAGATTTATCCTTCGGTTCGTGTTCATTGGAGAGGTCAGCCTGTTGAGGCAACTACTTGGGAGTCCGAGTCCGATATGCGGAGTCGTTATCCCCACCTTTTCCCCGATTCAGGTACCCTTCTATGTCCGTTCGAGGACGAACGTTTGTTTTAGAGGTGGAGATTGTGATGACCCAAAAGGTCATCTTATGTAAATTTAATTATGACTGTGCTGTGAGGCCCCGAAAGCCTCTGATAATCTCACCTCGATGTGCGTGCGCATCCCGGGCGTGTAGCCGGGAAGCCTTTGTGTGGAAACTTGATAAAGATTTGAATTTATGATAATTAATTGAATAAAGTTGACTTGGGCGTATGCCCGGAATCGAATTCCAAGGACCCGAGTCTGAGAAATGAATTTTTAAAGAAAATTATTTTCTAAAAATAATAAAGGCTTATGAAAATGAACCTTGACGTGAAACCTGTGTTGCCAGGCCCGTATTATGGTTCCAGAGCCCGGAACAGGTTCAATATGTGATTTTTAAGTTATTTGTGAAATTTGGTAAAGAACGAACTTGATTTGATGGGTTTCAGATCAAAAATGGGAAATTGAGAGTTAATGAAGTTTTGAGGATTTTCATAGAATTTGAAATTTTGTTTGGAACGTGATTTCATGTTAACGAGGTCCGGATGTGATTCCGAGACAAGGAATGGTTCAGTTAGGTCATTTATGAATTGTTCGCAAAATTTGATGTCATTCCGAGTCGTATAGGTCAGTCCGGCGCATGTTTATGAAATCAAGAACTTCAAGTTTCTTACGTTATGGTTTTAGGGGTTTTGGGGTGTGATTTTGAGATTTAGCGTTGTTTTGGGTGTTCCGAAGGATCGAGCGAGTCCGTACTATGATTTGGGACTTGTTGGTATATTTGGACGGGGGCTCGGGTGGTCCCAGGTGCCTCCCGGACCCCGCACGAGGCTAAAAACCAGCTAAAAACACTCCTGGTGTAACCGCAGGTGCGGGATCGCTCCTGCGGTCCCAGCCTCGCAGGTGCGCATCTTCCGCAGATGCAGACCATTTTCCGCAAAAGCGGGACCGCAGGTGCGGCCCCCAACTCCGCAGGTGCGAACCCATCTCCCCCGACTATTTTACGCAGGTGCAGCCCTTTCCTCGCAGGTGCGGGACCGCATGTGCGGTCCCAGGGTCGCAGGTGCGGAAACCCCTATAGGCAGCTTGTATTTAAATGTCAAAACTCGGGATTTCTTTATTTCCTTCATACCAAAAACCCCATTAGAGACTTGTGAGCTTGGGAGGAGCACACCACGACCTAGCTACTATTAAGGTAAGTTAATTCCTTCCTAATACTAGTTTCATGCATGAATAATTAATGGGATTAACTACTAAATTAATGGAAAATCAAGAATTGGGTAGAAAATTTAGGGCTCTTAAGAAATTGGCGTATTGTCCGTTTAGTGCTATGAATTCAAGTAGAAACTTCAGATTAATGATCCTTAGGCTATGGGTGAGTGATTCCTCCGAGAATTTTTGGGATTCGAGCATGCGGGCCCGGGGTCGAATTTTAGTATTTTTGGAATAATGATAGAAAATGTATAATTCGGCTTTGGAAATGGTTTATTGAGTAATTATTGATGTTGATAAATCAATTATGTCTAGATATTATCGATTCGGAGTTGGATTCGAGAGGAAAGGCTGTGATTGAGGCTTGATTTGCATTTTGGAGCCGAGCTAAGTGTTTGGCCTAACATTAGCTTGAGGGATTACGTATGGAGTCTTATTTGCGATGTGTAATTCATGTCCAACGTATAGGCGGGGTGACGAGTGCCTATGTGTTGCGGTCAAGCATTCCCTTGAGTCAATTGTGATGAATCGTACCATGTTCTTAATATTCTCTATACTATGAGTAATTGGTGGTTTAAGAGTGATACCTTGATGTTGTTTCATGACATGGGGAGTTTTTGTGTTGTTTGTTTCAGTTGAGGCTTTTACTGTTGAAATTATATTTCTGATGCGAGGTTGGTTATAGCTGAGTCCCTTGCCGGGACGATAGTATTTTATTGAGTATCTCTATACACTTGAGACTTCTTATTGTTGATTTTCACATTATATTGTTGATCGTTTATTATTTATCGCACGAGGGGACATGCCGTGTTGATCATTTATTATTTATTGCACGAGGGGACATGCCGTGCTGATTGTTATTATTTATCACACGAGGGGACATGCCGTGTTGATCGTTTATTTTTTGTCGCACGAGGGGACATGCTGTGCTGATTGTTATTATTTATCACACGAGGGGACATGCCGTGTTGATTCTTGACTATTTATTGCACGAGGGGACATTCCGTGCCGAGTGATTTCGAGGTTACGCACGAGGGGACATGTCGTGCTTCCTTGCTGTTCACTATCTGTTCTGAGACGTTAAACTCCTGCTTTTACTTGTTTCATTTAAGTTATTACCCTGTTCTACTGTGCTAGCATTTTGTTGCCCCTTTTTACCCCCAGCATGTTCTTCCCGTATCTGTTTTACTTGCTTATTTCCGTTGATATTTTCCTATTATTATATAGAATTGCACATGTACATATATTGTTGTCGGTCCTAGCCTCGTCACTACTTCGCCGAGGTTAGGTCGGCACTTACACAGTTCATGGGGTCGGTTGTACTGATGCTACATCTGCACTTCTTTATGTTGTGTATACTACGCAGCCGGACCCGGTGGTCACTGACGGTCAGAGCGTTTCGTCAGTTCATACAGGAGACATCGAGGTAGACCCGCAGCCGTTCGTGGGCCTTGGCGTCACCTTCTACCCTTCACTTTCAGCTCTGTCTTATCTTATAGTTTCAAAGACAGTCATATGTACTTATTTCAGACCTTTGTATTTAGTAACCTCTTAGACAGTTCGTGGGTATGTGACACCAGTTTTGGGTTATATTTATGGGTTTTACTTCGAAGCTTGCTATATTATTTTTTTGTAATTTTGTTAACTTTCATATTGTTAATTATAGCTGCCCTTGTCATCCTGTTCATTTTAGTTGTTAATGAGTTTATTTAGTTCAAACGTTGGCTTGTCTAGCGGGTTCAACATTAGACGCAGTCATGGCCCGAATGTTGGATTTCGGGTCCTGACAACTATCAAACTAGTAAAGCGTTGGATTTATAACTTTAGATAAATGTCAAAAGATGCTCTTATTTTCATTAAAGAGATTCAATAAACAAGTCTCCATATAGCTTTAGACCTAGGTTAGCATATGACATTATGAGACTAAACCTGACCTATTCAAGGTCAAGTTTACCCCAAAAGAATGCATAAACAATTCTACTTTTTTTTTCCTTTAAAACTGACCTCTTCATGGTCAGTTTAGTTCTGGTAGTTGCATAACACCCAATTAATTAGGGTATTTTACAGATCGTAAAGGCATGCTCAAATGCACGACTTCAAAGGAATTCAAGTCGGATAACTTAGTTAGGATCTTCATTTTTTCTTTCCTCTAAAAATGTATACTGACATTAGCAGTCAAGTTGTAATTCACCAGCATCTATTTCCAGAACTATGTAATCTAAGACTGGACTGTATGTTTAACTCCAGTTTTTTATTCGTGTTCCTGAAATTTCGAATTCACGTTTTATCAGTTCTGAAAATGATATTAGACAAAAGAACAAACGTGAAATCTATAAAGACACCCGGTTGGATTTTTGAAAAATCGTTACTTCAAATTCTGTAGAGTTTCAACATGAATAGAATCAATAGATTATCTTCAGTTTATTTTGTGTCTCGTAAATCTGAAAAAGTCAATGTATACCTACATGTAAACTCCAATCCTTTAGAAACATGAGATTAGGCTGTTTAAAATTGGTAAGAATTACTGTTGCAAAATTAATAAAACTGCCTTGGTTTGATCTTTGTTAGAAATCATAGAGTTATGAAAAGTAGCATGATTTTACCTTGCCAAATCGTTTCAGAGTTAACAAGTAATGTATGTAGATATTTGAATTTCATGGGCGTGTATATCTAAATAAACGAGGGACGTTCTGATTCTTACATTTGCCATCATTGGCTAAAAACAAAAAATATTTTCAGAACTAGTAGTCCCATTACAAGGGAGTCAACTTAGGATGGCCTAATGTGATAAAACAGGGCTAAATGAGGCCATAGCCCACAAAACGCTGTCTTTAGACTAATGTACACCATTTTTAGATGATATCCTAAGTAAGATGATAATTTTAGTTCGAAATTTGATAAAAATCAAATATTACTCCAAAAACTACCATAACCCACACTCGGGAGTGGAAACTCATGCCCCCGACCCTCAACTTCAAACATTAATAAAATATACATAGCGACCACGAGTGCATTTCATGTGACGTGTTTGCCGTGTGCTCAAAAACAACAAGTGCACACCTTCGTGACTTGTTTAAGATAAATTAATAAACATCCTAATTGACCTTAAAAACCAAAACGCTCTTTCAAAAAATAGAAAACATAAAGAATGATCGAATATTGTCACGACCCATAATCCTAATCCGAGTCGTGATGTCGCCCAACGACGGGGTTAGGCAAGCCAACGCAAACTACACCAAGTTCTACCCTTCCCGTCTAATTAAACAAGTTAGAGATTACCAGTTATAACAACTAACATGATACTAGCCTTGAGTGAAAGTAGGTCATAGTAGATACAAAGCCGAGATATAACATACACATGGATATACATCCCAAAACCCCAAAAATATAAATACACTACGCGTGTGTGCCAGGAACTAGTGTCACGAGTGTCATGGGCAACTACTGAATATACAATGACTACAATATATATAGAGTCTCCGTATGAATGAAATGGACAGAGGAATACAACAAAAAAGCTCCAGGGTGCTGCTAGAAAGTCGCCGGGAAAGCAGCTCACCGTGAAGTATGACCACGCTATCAATATCCAGCACCGGCCGGATAGTCAGACATGCCAGCCTCCAGTCCTGTACAGTCAAGTACAGAAAAGAAAAGAAAGTGCAGCATGAGTACATATTAAATAAATATGTACCCAGTGAGTATCCCGCCTAAACTCGAAGAAGTAGTGACGAGAGGTCGACTCGATACTCACTAAGGTCCAGCAGTAATAACATATGATAAAATATGATGAAATACAGTAGGCATGTCAGGGAAATAAGCAACAAGTACATATACTAAAAGCAGAAAAATCCAAACAGCTACTGAACTTAAACAATAAAGCACTTTCAAGAGTAAGACCACCGAATGAAACAAAAATCACAAATTCTTAGATCCGCCGTGGCGTACGACCCGCTCCCATAAGGTACTTTCTACACTCGCCGTGGCGTACGACCCGATCCCATATTCATTTCAATTACTTTTCAATTCCGCCATTGCGTACGGCCCGCTCCCATATATTTCACAATTTCTTTTAAATTACGTCGTGGCGTACGGCCCGCTCCCATATATTTCACAATTTCTTTTCAATTCCGCCGTGGCGTACGGCCCGCTCCCATATATTTCACAATTTCTTTTCAATTCCGCCGTGGCGTACGGCCCGCTCCCCTATATTTGACAATCTCTTTTCAATAAAGCCTCAGAAGAATAATGCGATGCAAAATAATATTTTGTAGTACATGTGGCATTATAATAAATCATATGAAGCATTACCAAGAAAACATATCAAGCATTACAAGAAAAACATATTTAAGGCATTACAGGAAAAACATACAAGGCATGATGTGGGCCTAACTACCCGAACATAACAATAAAAGCCGCTACGTGTGGACTCTCGTCACTTGACGCGTACGTAGCCCCCAAACAAGTTACACATAGCATATACATCACCTATGGGGACAATTCCCTCTTACAAGGTTAGAAAGGAGACTCACCTCGTGTCGAATCTACCCCTCGGACAACAATTGCGCCCGAAACTCCGAATTCTATACCTGAGGACTCACAACTAGTCCAAAGATTTACAATAACATCAATGCATGTACAATGTGATAACTTATCTTAGTTGTTCAATAAAATCGCCATTCTTGAAGAATTCCCAATTTCCAACCCCGGCCTCTCATGGTCAAATTCCGAAAATTCTCGAAGGGATCACTCACCTATAGCCTAAGGATCATTAAGGTGTGATTTCTACTTGATTTCATGGCCTAAAATGGAAAATTACAAAATCCTCAAGAACCCTATAATTACTACCTAATTCTATGATTTTAGATAATTTAGTAGTGAATTTAACTAGGGATTAGTGTTTGAAACTAGTAAAACTATGGAATTTACTTACCTCAATGGCAGTGGTGGAAGGTCCCTTGAAGAGCTCTCTAAAATCTTGAAGAGGAAGATGAAAATGGAGGAACAAGGCTAAGTCCCGTATTTTATAAAACTGCCCGGTGATTCCTTCACTGCGATCGCGGCAAGGGGCCTGCGATCGCGAAGGCCAACTGGCCAGACCTCTGCGATCGCGACAGGGATCCTGCGATCGCGAAGAACAAACTCACTCGGCCCAGACGCGACTCTATGCGATCGCAAGAAACGGGCTGCGATCGCGAAGGTATGGAACCTAGACCTCTGCGATCGCATAGAACAATCAACAGCCCAGCAAAATCCCTCTCCGCGATCGCAACCCACCTTCTGCGATCGTAGAGAAGGAAACCAGATAGCAGATTTTTCTGGTTTTCCAACTTAGCTCCTGGGGGTCTAAAACACCCCCGAGCTCCTCGGGACCCCGTCCAAAAGTACTGACAAGTCTGTATTCATGATACAGACTCGCTCGAACTTCTGGAACAGGATAAACAACAACGAAACTCGAAATCAAACCCCAAAACAAAACTAATCAAACTTAAGAACTTTGAAATTTTAGAATTCACTTCAACGCGCCGAACCAGCCTAAACTACTCGGAATGACTTCAAATTTTGCAGACAAGTTATAAATGACACAACAGAACTATTCTCGATCTCGGAATTTCATTCGGACCTCGAGAACATAAACTCACCTTTCAAGCCAAATTTCAAATTCTTTAAAAACCTCAAAACTTCATTAACTCCAATTTTCCTCATTTTGATCCGAAACCAATCAAATCAAGTCCGTTTCTTACCAAATTTCACAGATAACTTATATAACACATATTGAACCTGTTCCGGGATCCGAAATCATAATACGGGCCCGACAGCACAGGTTTCACATCAAGGTTCATTTTCATAAGTCTTTAATATTTTCATAAAACAATTTTCTTTAAAAATTTATTTCTCGGACTTGGGTCCTCGGAATTCGATTATGGGCATACGCTCAAGTCCCATATTTTCCTACGGATCCGGGTCCGTTTACCAAAAATGTTGACCAAAGTCAACTCTATTCAATTAATTATCACAAATTTAACTCTTAATCAAGTTTTTCACATAAAGGCTTCTCGGCTACGCACCCGCACATCGAGGTGAGATTAATGGAGGCTTTTGGGCCTCAGAACATAGTCAAAAGTAGATGCACATAAGATGACCCCTTTTTGGGTCATTACAATCTCCACCTCTAAAACAAACGTTTGTCCTCGAACGGACATAAAATCGTACCTGAAGTGCCGAATAGTTGTGGATACCTGCTGCGCATGTCCTCCTCGGACTCCCAAGTCGCCTCAGCGAATGGTTGGCCCCTCCACTGGACCTTTACGGCAGAAATTCTCTTAGACCTCATCTGGCGGTCCTGCCTATCAATTATAGCGATTGGCTCCTCCTCGAAGCCCAACTTCTCATATAACTGAATAGTGCTGAAATCAATCACGTGAGAGAAATCGGCAT
The DNA here is from genome assembly GCA_005239495.1 of Nicotiana undulata. Taxonomy (NCBI): domain Eukaryota; kingdom Viridiplantae; phylum Streptophyta; class Magnoliopsida; order Solanales; family Solanaceae; genus Nicotiana; species Nicotiana undulata. The sequence continues at coordinate 37,163 of ML275788.1, forward strand.
GATATCTCCGGAGCATGGATACATGAAATACCGGATGAACTCTCGATAAGGCGGGAGGTAAAGCGAGCTCATAAGCAACCTCCCCGACTCGCCTCAACACCTCGAAAGGGCCTATAAACCTGGGGCTTAGCTTGCCCCTCTTCCCGAATCTCATAACGCCCTTCATTGGCGAAATCTTCAACATAACCTTATCTCCCTCCATAAATGCTACATCACGCGTTCGCTGATCCGCGTAATTCTTCTGTATGGACTGAGCTGTACAAAGCCTTTCCTGAATAGTCTTCACCTTTTCCAAGGCATCTCTCACTAGATCTGTACCATATAGCTTGGCCTCGCCAGGCTCAAATCATCCAATCGGGGAACGACATTGCCGACCATATAAAGCCTCGAATGGAGCCATCTCGATACTGGACTGATAACTGTTATTGTATGCAAACTCTGCCAAAGGCAAGAACTGGTCCCATTGACCGCCAAAATCAATCGCACAAGCCTTGAGCATATCCTCCAAAATCTGAACTGTACGCTCCAACTGACCATCAGTCTGAGGGTGAAATGCTGAGTTGAGATCTATCTGAGTGCCCATCTCACTGTGCAATGCTCTCCAAAAGTGTGAGGTGAACTGAGGACCTCGATCTGATATAATGGACACCGGCACACTGTGCAACCGGACTATCTCCCGAACATAAATCTGGGCCAACCTCTCCGTAGAATAAGTAGTA
>ML275791.1:2096-14596 GCA_005239495.1 Nicotiana undulata
GATATGCGATCGCATATTCGACCGCATTTCACTCATTAAACTTGACTCAACTTTCTGTGGCGGTATGCGATCTCTGGGCTCGAAATGCGATTCGCATGTTGCATATGCGATCACATTCGGCCATTGCTCCCCTCTTTTCTCTTCTTTACTCTCTTTTGCTCAATTTCACTCCAATTTGACCTTAACAACTTCATGGCATCATTTTCCTGCAAATAGAGCAATTATACACCAAAAACGACCTCAAGTTATCATTTAACAATACAAAATCTAATGAGAAACGGCTAAAATGAGTGGTAAAATCACCACTCATCAGTCGCCAGAGTTGTCACACCTCATTTTTCACCAGGTAAGGGTAATAAGGGAGTTTTTACACTTTAAGTGACATAATCGATTTTGGGATTTATTTTATTAGTTTCAGAGTCGCCACCCGGATTTTTTACGGTGTTCCGGGACACCATTTATTTACCAAAAATCCCAAATCGAGGAATTTTGACTCTGTTTAAATTGTCTGCGAACCAGAGATCCGGGTAAGGAATTCTGTTAACCCGAGAGAAGGTGTTAGGCATTCCCGAGTTCCATGGTTCTAGCACGGTCGCATAATGATTAAACTTGGCCTAAATTGGTTAATTACTGATTTTAGCACCTAAATGCATTTTTTATATATTTTTTACCGCTTTTATTATTCACTTGTATTTGAAGAGTTATTTTAAGACGGGTCACGTATGCGTAAACCCGTAGAAATTTGACGTGTCAAAAATCATGTCACGCGGACGTCGAAATCACGTCACGAGAGCATGTACGTAATTCCGATAATTTTAAAAATCCGTTCCTAAAGGCATCTCTACGAGGGTTCATTTTAACCTTTATTTGTGTCACGTAAACATGTACACAATTTTAAATATTTTATTATTATTAAGATTGTTCGGTCAAAGTTGCGTGACCGCATACCTCAGTTTTATTTTGAAAATCGCAATTATGTCACGTGAACGTGTACACAATCACGATAAATTAATAAATGCACCCAAATTCCCATACTAACACAGATTTGAAGTAACATATACACAAAGTCTCAAACTCATAAAACCAACTACAACTAATAATATTAAAAACTCAAAAGCAGGTACATTAGCAGATTACTTCTATCATCCGTTTTTATAACAATTCGCACAACTATTTGCAAGGAAAAATAACGACATTAAGTGCTTTGACTGCAATTACACTACAAACACATACCTGAAGAAGAGGAAATTCATACTTCGAATTGAAAAGAACTACGTTGAAAGCTCTAAGCTTGTAACAGACCGGAAAGAACCAAATCAAGGCCAAGATAAAGGACTGGAGCTCAGCAAATCCAGAAAAAACAGCAAAAATCAGCAAAATCGAACAATAATTGAATCTGAATTCTTATTAAAACCAGAAATAAACGGAGGGCCTCTTCTTTCAAATCTCAGTTCTCTTTTTTGTGAGAGTGTTGTGTGTGTGTTGATTGAAGAAGAAGAAGGCGCAGCTGCTGCTTCGCTTCTCTCTTGCTATTGCTGTCCGATTTTGCCTAAATCTTTAGGATTTACACCATTCTTCTCGTGTTCTGCCCCTCTATATATTATCAGATCTGATTTTATGTCTCTCTAATGGCTAGGTTAATCAAAATGGGGAAGGGGATGGTCTATCTCGGCGGCGGCGACTAGGTTTTCAGGAAGGAGGAGGGTCTGATTTTGTCAGATTTATAGGGATTGAGCTGGATTTTGGTAGTTTCGGGCTTGGATTCGGATTGGGGGTGAAGGGATGAAGGCTCAATGAAATTTTGGGGTGGAATGGAGAAGAAGAAGACAGGCCATGAGGGGCTGGAGCGGCGCTTCTGTTCTTTAGGACTTATGTCCGATTTTGGGGAGGGGAGTTTTTTTCTCAATTAGGTCTGATCCTCCCCCCTTTTGTGTCTAGGTCTTAGGGGTATTTAATGAGGTTAGAGGTTGTTTGGTAGGGAATGGGTATTTGGGTAGTGGGCTAGGACGGTATGTGCTTGGGTAATTTGGGCCCTGAAATTGGGCAAATTTGATATGAGAGACAAATTTTATCTTTCAAAAATAGCCACTTTACTACTAATTAAATTTGTCTTTACCAAAACGACCTAATTAACATTTTAACTAATTAAGTAAACTAATTGATTAAAGCTAATGTATATTTTTTGGTGATTTTCATGTATTAATCTAATAAAGAGTTGTTAATTCCTAAAAATACAAATTAAACCTAAGATGACATGAAATAAAAGTGTGACAATTGTTTTATGATTTTTCTGTAATTTTGAAGTATTAACATGCATGACATGCAACTAAATAAAGAAAAGTTCTTAAAATTCGTTAAAAGTTATTTTTTGATTATTTTTAAGAGTAATTCCCATGCGGGGCAAAAATTGAGTGTTCACAGACATACCTTCTTGAAAGTGCATCAACAACCACATTCACTTTTCCTTGCTTGTAAGAAATCACATATGGGAATGTTTCAATGAACTCAACCCATTTTGTATGGCGACGATTAAACTTACCTTGACTCTTCAAATATCTCAAGGATTCATGATCAGTCTTCACCACAAACTCTCTTGGACATAAATAATGCTGCCATGTAGCTAAAGCCCTTACCAAAACATATAGCTCTTTTTCATAAGTTGAGTAATTCAATGTAGCTCCACTAAGCATTTCACTAAAGTATGCAATGGCTTCGAGTCTTGCATCAAAACAACACCTATTCCTTTCCAGAGGCATCACATTCAGCCTCAAAAGACTTAGAAAAATCAGGTAACTGCAAAAGAGGAGTCGACCACCATTTTTCTTTCGACAAGTTAAAAGCATCATCTTTTTCTTTTCCCCATGAAAAAATCTTATCTTTCTTAATGACTTTAGTTAAAGGAGCAACAATGGTGCTAAAATCTCTAACGAATCTCCTATAAAAACTAGCAAGTCCATGAAAACTCCTAACTTTAGTTACATTGTTAGGTTTAGGCCATTCTTTGATTGCCTTAATTTTCTCTTCATCAACTTCAACTCCCTCAGAACTAACTACAAAACCCAAGAACACTACACGATCCACACAAAAAGTACACTTCTTAAGATTAGCAAACAAGTGTTGCTTTCTAAGAATTTCAAAAACTTATTTTAAGTGTTCCACATGCTCATCTAGATTTTTAGAATAAATCAAGATGTCATCAAAATAAACCACCACAAATTCCCCATGAAAATCCTTAAAAACATGAGTCATCAATCTCATGAAAGTGCTGGGTGCATTAGTCAAGCCAAAAGGCATAACTAACCACTCATAAAGCCCATATTTGGTCTTAAAAGTAATTTTCCATTCATCTCCAGGATTCATTCGAATCTGATGGTAACCACTTTTTAGATCAATTTTAGAAAAGATTTTGGATCCATGCAATTGATCCAACATGTCATCAAGATGAGGGATATGATGGCGATACTTTACCGTTATATTGTTGATTGCTCTACAATCCACGCACATCCTCCAAGTTCCATCCTTTTTGGGTACCAATAGGACGGGAACAGAGCAAGGGCTCATGCTCTCTTTCACAAAACCTTTCTCAAGTAACTCCTCAACTTGCCATTGAAGCTCTTTCGTCTCTTCTGGATTACTTCTATAAGCAGGCCTATTTGGAATTTGTGCTCCAGGCACAAAGTCAATTTGGTGCTCAATGCCACGCAAAGGTGGTAGACCTTTAGGGATATCCTCAGGGAAGATATCATCAAAATCCTGCAAAAGAGAAGAAACACTACTTGGCAAAGAAGAAGTTAGTAACTCAGAATTAATCAAAACTTTTTTGTAAGTAAGTAGTATAATGGGCAACCCTTCTTTTCTTGCATTCAAACACTCTTTGTCTTTTATGTACAAACTCTCCTTTTTCTTTTCCTTTGCCTCTTTCCGCTCACCAAAACTTTCCTTTTTATCACTCAAACCCTCTTTTACCACTTTGCTCAAGTTGCTTCCCTCTCTATCTCTCTCTTGGCCATCTCTCTTTCTTTTCTAGCTCTTGGCCTTCTTTCTTTTCTTTTCCCTCAAGCTCATTTTTTTTCCCTCCCCTTTGTTTTCCCATTACTTCCCTCAATCTCTTTTGATCCTTAAATACTTGAGAAGGACTTAAAGGTGCAAGAGTATACTTCTTTCCATTAAGCTCAAGAGAATATCTATTCTTTCTTCCATCATGAAAAATATTCCTATCATATTGCCACGGGCGACCTAACAAGATGTGACAAGCTTTCATAGGGAACACATCACAAAGAACATCATCCACATACCTATCAACATTGAAGGAAATCATGCATTATTTGTTGACTTTCAGTTCACCACTATCATTCAACCATTGGAGTCTATAGGGCTTAAGATGCTTCATGCATGCAAGCTCTAACATGTTCACCAAGTGTGAACTCACCACATTAGCACAACTACCACTATCGATAATCATAGAACAAGTTTTCCCTTTTATTCAACACCTAGTATGAAATATATTCTCCCTTTGTTCTTCACTATTGATTCCTATATTAGTATTCATAATCCTCCTAACTACCCCAACCAAACCATCATTAAAAGACAACTCTACACCATCTTTACTCACACCTTCCTCTTCTTCCTCTTCCTCACTTTTTTCTCCCTCATATTCTTCATCTGTAGTCCTCCTAACTAACCCAACCAAACCATCTTTAGGATGTTCTAAATCATTTTCACTTACTTATCTTTCTTCTTCTTCACTTTTTTCACTCTCATACTCTGCATCTTCTCTCAAAAGAATATTTCTTCTATATGGACATTCATGCATCATATGACCTCTTCCATGACATTTGTGACATTGAATGGAACTAGAATGTTTAGTGGATATAGAATTGAAAGCTTTACCTCCCTCTTTCTCTTCAACTTTACCTTTCACCTTGTCTTCTTGAGGTCTAGAAATCACTTCTTGTTTTGTCCATGGCTTCTTGGAATTGGTGTTTGGCCGACTTCTCCATGAGCTTGCTGCCTTCTTTTATTTTGCTTTTCTATTTTTACATCCAAATCTACTAACTCATATATAGTTACATATTGTTGTATCTCTACTACATCAACTATTTCTCTATTTAAACCATTAAGAAATCTAGCCATAGTGGCCTCTTCTTCTTCCATACAATTAGCTTGGATCATAGCCATATCTATAGCTTTAAAGTGTTCATCAACAGTCATGGTTCCTTGCTTCAAGGTCTGAAGACGCAGTTGTAGGTATCTTTGAAAGCGGGAAGGCAAAAACCTCTTCCTCATGACTCTCTTCATCTCGGTCCAAGTAGCAATCGATGGGTCTCCATCTTGTTGTCTGTCCCTTGTAAGATTTTTCTACCAAATAAAAGCATAATAAGAAAATTCAACAAAAACATGCTTAACTTTCTTACCTTCAGAGTAGTTGTGACAGTCAAAGATGGCCTCAACTTTCCGCTCCCAATCAAGGTACAAGTCTGGGTCTCTTGTGCCCTTGAAAGATGGCTTCTTCATTTTTATGCTACTAATATTATCATCTTCTACTCTACCTCGTTGTCCCCTCCTATCTCTTCCCACCCTATCTAGATTTACATAAATATCATCTACAACATCATCTATAGTGTTTTCTTGATTTACAATGGGGGCATGGGGTTCATTTCCTCTAATATGAGGCCTAGGATTATTTAGAGGTTGTACATCAGGTTGATTACCCCTCCTAAGTGCAACAAATCAGATGGTTGGAACTAAGTGTGAGGTACCGCACGAAGGATCAGGCCTGGAAGAAGTCTGAGTACCCCATGAGATGCTAGTGCTCCGGCTTTTGGCCTACCAGGGAGTTTCTTTTACCCTCTTGTATGTATAAGTGTGCATTGGGGACAATGTACAATTTTAAGTGTGGGGTGAGGAGATTGTCTGAGTGACTTTCCATGCTATTTTAGTTGTTTGACTTTCCATGTTATTTTAGTTGTTTTAGTTTAATTGAATAATTTTTTTACAAAAATAGAAAAAGATTGGAATTTTTCCGACGATGGATCTATTATACAATTTTCTTGAGGGATTTAAGTCGAAAAGAAAAAGACAAAAAGATTTTGTTTGTTAGGTAGTGTAGCAATTTCCCCTTGGTTTTTCTTTGTGTCGCGGTTCTTTTCCAAGGATTTTGTTTGAACCGGGTGTAGTTAGTTTTATTTTTTTAGGAATAGGAGCCATTGTGTTGTGTTTTTAACTGAAGCAATATCTCTTGACTTTGTTATGCCTTGAGAATAGTGAGTACTTTAGTTGTGACACTTATGCTCAGTTTTGGACTCTTGTATAAATACCTTAAATTGTATGATTTTAAATTTGCTTAATTGCTTTAATTAGAGTGTCTTGATGAATCCAATCCTGAGTGAGTTATGTGCCATGTGTGTGTGAGGTTTGGGTGTTATTATGTGCATTGCATTTGATGCCTAGAATAGTGAGTACTGTGGGTAACTATTTGCAACTTGGAGGCTCAAGTGAGTCAACTAGTTGAAACTTTTAATGCTCAATACGCCAATATTCTGGATAGTAGCCAGGAGCAGTGTGCATTAGAGATGGACATTGAGGTGCCAATGTGGGGGGAGGGGGGTCCAAAGTAGAACCCCAACACTCTAACCAGCTAGAATTTGAGGATGCCGATGTTGAAGAAGTAATACTAGAGTCAACCAGGGACGTTGAAGATACAAATTTAGTTGACTCTAGTGTGATTGGTGTTGAGGAGGTTAAAAATCTTGAAGTTCGTGTATTTGAGCGCGTTGAACCTTATTCCAAACACTTCTCTACATTATGTTCAGATGGTGAAATGGAAACTGAGCCGTATGAGCCAATGCAAGAGTCAAATGAAGAGGTAGATGAGCCCTATATTCTGAAATTTTCAAGGCCGTCTAGGAAAAGTGACATTCCTCGGGTGAAAGCCAAAAAGTTCATAAAGCATCATTTAATTTTTGGCTCGCAACAATTTGTATCGCCCTAAAACCATGATCATAGAGCAGAATCAAAACTTGGGTTCCGATTCATAAGTTCAAGGTGGAGGCAGAAAGTGATTCGTGTCGTGTCGCGACGTTAAATCAAGCGCTTGTTGGGAAGCAACCCAACTTTACTTTTTTATTTTTGTTTTTATTTTTTTATTATTGTATTATTCTTGTGGTGTTGATTTTTGATGTTTAAAAGCATGGAATGCAAAGCCATTGGAAGGATTCCACAACAAACCAGATGGTTGGAACTAAGTGTGAGGTACCGCACGAAAGACTAGACCTGGGAGAAGTCTGAGTACCCCATGAGATGCTAGTGCTTCGACCTTTGGTATACATGGGAGTTTCTTTTACCCTTTTGTATGTATGAGTGTGCATTGGGGACAATGCACAATTTTAAGTGTGGGATGAGGAGATTGTCTGGGTGACTTTCCATGCTATTTTAGTTGTTTGACTTTTCATGCTATTTTAGTTGTTTTAGTTTAATTGAATAATTTTTTTACAAAAAAAGAAAAAGATTGGACTTTTCCCGACGATGGATCTATAAGACAATTTTCTTGAGGGATTTAAGTCGAAAGGAAAAGGACAAAAAAAAATTCTTTTGTTAGGTAGTGTAGCAATTTCCCCTTGGAAAGCTCGAAGGTAGTCATTTGTTCGAAAAATAGAAAAAGGATAAAAGAAGGAAGCTTTTACAGGGAACCGGCCGATGCTTCGCATTCGGATGCAACCTGCCGGTGAGTGACATGTGTCCGAAGTCAGAATGATGCGATTGATGGGACGTTTCAGCTCCCTCGTCATAACGTACGAAGGAAGGAACCAGAGTCATATGCCAGTTCTCATCGTTCCGGCAAACCTACTCTCTGAGAAACAAGGGGACTATATGTATACGGGTAAAACCGAGCCCACTGAACATCCCAATATCTCGGTAAGCCAAACATAACAGGAATGTGACCGTAATGAATTAGAGTCAGATTGAGGAGCCATCGTATCAGGTCTCGGGCAAAACAACTACCCTCGGGGGTATCAGGGCCATATCCTCCGTGTACGGTTAGAGGATTAAGACTTCGGAGGGCATTATCAAACAACTACACACGACTAACAGAGGGTCGTGATGTCCGTGCCCTACCGGATATCACGACGTGAATCTCGGCCCGTATCAATAGAAAATCAGTGATTAACGAAACAAGTTTTTTTTACCTTTCTTAGAATTGTACTTTGAGTAAAACTCCCCTACTATATAAAAGGAAAAGATTATTATTCAGGGGACACATCGTAACACGCATATCATGGCAATTTATTTCAATTCTCTTTGTTGTTCAAAATTCTTATTTTTGTTCTTATGTTCTTCATAAGTAGAAGCTTGGAATTGAGGGCAGGTCCTTCATCGAGCCATCAACCGAGCTCGGAATCACCCTTATCATTGGTTTGGCCATCTATTACGTTTTTCATTTGCGTAATCTAACGTCATTAATCACTCGTATTGAATTAATCCATATATCCTTCACGTATAAATTCAATTACTATTCACTTTTAGGGTAAACAATGTTTTACCATATAACTTCTACTAATTATAAGATGGTCTCGATAAATGACACAGTGTTCCAGGCGTGGTTGTTAAGAAATGAATAATTAATGTAAAAGATAAAACGGAAAAAGTTATCTTTCTCTTGATTTGCTAAAACTGATAAGTAAAAATAATTTATTTTTAGCACAGTGAACAAATAAAAGTAAATAAAATTTATTTTAGACCATAAACTTTTAAAACAATAAGTACTAAATATTGTTCCAGTCCAACATCTTAAATAATTTTTTTAAATTAAATTTCCTTGAAATCTTGCTTTTTAAAACTATATTTCGTGCCCAATCAATAATTCCCCGCTCTCTCTAGATTTAAGTGGAAACACCAACAACCTGCTTCTCCACAAAATAGTGTACACGAGCTTCAACGAACTTTCTCGAACCAACTTAGCATTGAGCGGACCAATCTGCTATATTTCTTCTAGTTTTTGTGTTTTGATCATCGGATTCCGGTATGGGTGTTCCGGACGACGACGATAGCGACACCGTTATTATTCAGAAAGGGAAGAGAGGCGAGGAGCCTAATGTAATTACGGTGAATTGTCCTGATAAAACCGGCCTCGGTTGTGATATCTGTCGTACCATTCTCGATTTCGGTCTCCACATAATCAAAGGAGGTACTCTTATTAATTTCTTATCCATTTCTATCAATTTTGGTGTCGCGCTCTCTTTTTATTCCTTCATTTGCTTACGGGAGTAATTTTGATTGTGTTTGTAATTATTTACTCCCAAAAAAATATATTTTATATGTAATTATTTATCTTGGGAAAAATGTATTCGGGATCATTTTTCGTAGTGTTTACTTGAAAGAAACTTAAATGATGCATGATAATTGTACCAGAAGGATAATGGAAAATGACGATAGTGTTTTAGTGATACTATTTATTAATAAAAGTTTTACAACAATGTGAAGTGGTGGTTGAGGTCAGTGCTATGGAGTAAGAATCGTGATGTATGTAAAAGAAAATGATTCCGGTTCATAATTGATGGAAGTTAGTTTTTGGATTTTTTTTTAATGGGAGAAAATAACCAAAACACTGTGGTATGATTTCTTCAGCGAAAACATTTTTCAGCCAAACGCTTAATGTCCAACATTTCAATTGGTAGCATTTATACAAGCATTATACAGTTCTATCGCGAATTTCTTTATCATCTGTGTTATGCACATTGGTCTATAGGAAACAGCCTCTCTATCTCGCCAGGTAGGGGTAAGGTTATATATACAGAGGTGGACCTATGCAATAGGTAGGGGTCACCGGCACCCGTATAGTTCGGCAAAAATTCCATGTATATATGTATGTGTCTTTAGATAATAGTGATATATTAATAGTAGGCACCCTATATACAAAGTGGATTTTTGTTGAATCAAAATGTGCACCCACGACTTTTAAATCCTGGGTCCGCCTCTTAATATATATAAATATAGCATCTGCTGAATTGTGCAATTTTAGCTGGCCGACTTTGTCGCGGTCGCAGATTTAGTTTTCCTATTCTCTATAAGAGCTATTGCGATCGTCTAATTGTTGCCAATTCAAACACCTACCTATCGCTCCATTTCCCTACAGCTAAAATATATTTCTCTTTTCTCCATTGTACATCTTTAACTAATTGTCCCATGTTTCTGTGAATCAGATGTTTCAACAGATGGGATATGGTGCTATGTGGTGTTATGGGTGGTTCCTCAGTCTTACTCATCTAAAGTAAGATGGAAGAATTTGAAAGAGCGCCTTGTATCAGTTTGCCCGTCATGCTCTGTATTTTATTTGAACCAACCATCGCCACACGCTATTTCTTCTCCTGTTTACTTATTGACATTTTGTAGCTCAGACCGAAGAGGATTATTACATGGTAGTGGCAAATCTTCGTACACAGAATATGATTATTAATTTAATGCTCTTTTCTGATGCTATTGCATGATGTTGCTAGATGTTAACCAAGTTCTCTCTGAGCTCGAGCTTACCATCCAAAGGGTAAAAGTGACAAAAACTCCGGATGGCCATGCGGTAGACCTTTTCTTTATAACAGACAACTTGTAAGTATATATATAGCTTCTGCATTGCTTTTAGAATATTGAGTTATAGGGTTGTAATAAACCTGGTGTTGTAACCATGTGTTAGAACTGGCGAGCGGAAAGCTCCTTCATGGGGACAAAAATGAGTTAAACGTGAAGTTCCAACACTAAGTTAAGTACTAAATGATGGATGTAGCCTGTAAGGAGCAATCTGAATATTCTATTTGATTTCTTCTTATCTTTTATGGCTGTGCCTTATTTGCTTCATTTATTGCCATCTTGACTAACACACAATGTTTCTTGACTTTAGCTTAATATATTTCTAATCTGATAAAGAACAAAGCAGACATTTATATTTGGTGCAATAATTCTGTACCTTTATTCTTATCCAACTATGCAGAAATAATTCCAACAAGTGTTTTTATATTTCTTCTCTCAGAAGAATGAATAACAAGTTTTTCTATTTGGTAACATCTTATTTTCTTCATTCATATTCTCATTCCGGAGTAACAAAATAGCCCTTCGCGGACGGTGAAAGATTTTTCAGTTACTCCTTTGCGGACAATGTTATCAATTACTCCTCTTCTGCATTGTATTTCCTTTCAAACGTATAATCATGTTTACTGGATCACAAGTATTTCTCCTTTTGAAAGAGCTTTTACTTCATTCATATTTTGATTTTGGAGTAACAAAAATAGATGTTTGGTGGGCGATGTGTTTAATTTTCCTTTCCTGCGGTATATTACCTTCAAATGTACAATGGATAATGTATTTCCTGTAACTATTACCAATTATTTCCTTGGATGACCGATGGAAGACCATATCTTGTGATATCAAGCGAATATTTATAGTATATTTGGGTTTATGTAATCTGAATTAGAATGTGCAGGGGTTTTGCTTTACTACTTCATATATTAAGGATCTTATTCAAATCCATAATGCTGTTTTTCTTTCATTATTCTTAAGATGTTTGAAAAGAAGTTAAGATATCTCATTTCATTTTCAGAGAGCTCTTACATACGAAATCTAGGCAAGATGAAACATATGAGCAGTTGCGTGTCGTTCTGGGTGAATCATGTGGTTTTGAGCTTCAGTTAGCTGGCCCTAAGTATGACAACCTTCAGTATATCTCTTCTCTTCCTCCATCTGTTGCTGAGGAATTATTTAGGTGCAAAATCGAAGATAACGAATTTCATGCACAAGCTCTTAGTTCAGATATGAAGAAGTTGAAGAAGGCTAGTGTGACAATAGATAATTCCCTGAGCCCCGGTCATACATTGCTTCAGATTAGTTGCATTGATCACAAGGGTTTTCTTTATGACATTATGCGGACATTGAAAGACTTCAGTATTCAGGTACTGGCTTTAGATTTACAGTTTTCTACTTATTGATTCCTCATTATTTTTGTTGCTTTAGTTGCAAATTATCTAATTTGTGGCTAGGTATACTTGAATTTGGTTCTTACTGGTATATTAATGAGTTTGAAGTCCATAAACTTATTGCATCATAATGTAGATGAGTGACACTATTATGGTTTCTTCATTGCAAGTTCAAAGATATTCTGGATTTTATCTAAGGAATATGCTTTGATGAGGTTTTATTGTCTTCTTTACCCAGTACTAGGAGCTCTAACAACACGGAAGACGATTCCCCTACTATCTACAAATCCAGATACGTCAAGTGTGCTTATTTCACAAAATAAAAGAAATAAAAAATAAGGGTCTTTTCGTTCTTGATGATGAGGCTACTTTGATCTCATAGACATTAAAGTAATGTAATGTAAAATTTAGTTATTGCTAAGTGCAAAATAAGGGTAAACTGTTGAAAATGTGCCAATTATCTGAACAGTTGATTGTTTCCTGATATTAAAGACCATCGTTTCCCCCCCCCCATTTTAGAGGTTTACATGTAATTGTGTAATG
>MDKH01154022.1:0-66111 GCA_005239495.1 Nicotiana undulata
TTACATTTCTGTTTATTTATTTTATTATTTCCAGAATTGTTTTACAAATACAGAGTTGTAACATTTTCTTTGTTTTTTTACAAACATGGACTCAATATGAAACTTAATGGGTTTAAAATTCCTTTTATTTTTATTTTTAAATATGGGTAAAAACTTTATATTTACATCATATTTTTCTACACATGGATATCAATAGTCAGTCCTACAAATGATGGGTTTGATCGAGCTCACTCCTAAAACTCTAATTCCCCCTCTAGTTATAGTACTTATAGTAGCCAGATAAATTATTACGACAAAAATGACTTTTCTCACTAGGTGAACCTGTAACGATTCAACAAAAATTCAACAAAAGATAAGGAGGAATCTTAATTAGAGAGTCAAAAGAATATTATATATGATCATTTGAAAACCGTAGTTTTAGCTCATGTGGCACATGTAGCGTTCTTTATTTGTAATGCCTTTGAAATTAATTTTTCCTCCCTTTTTCTTGCACATGGTAGACAAATTTAGACCATGAATATGGATTCTTCTCAAAAAGGTCAAATAAAGAAAAGCAAAGTATTAATGAGGTTTAATATGAAAGGTTAATGTTAGGTACTAGTTGTTGTAAATCTGTACGGTTGTACCGACAAGGACAAATAATAAAGGGGCCCCAAAAATGTGCTTGAATAAAATTTCCAGCTTGATCCTGCTTGCATAGTGTGAACTTGAGCTATCAACTCTTGATGCCCCACTTTGATTTTGTGAGAGAAGAAATCTTGAAAGATTGTTGTTGGAGGGTAATATCCTCTTAGCTTTTTTCTCTTTTGTTTTTCCATTAATATTAATTAATGTACCATTTACGTCAAAATTAACAATTATGACAAATTAGCAGATGATATATTTAATTCCGTACTAATACACAAACTAACAAATGAAGACTCAGTATGTTTAATTCCGTACTAGTGAACAACTACCCCATCAAAATTGGTTGAGTTGTTTCATAGATTGTGGAAAGTTTTAGTCCCGCCGTGCCAATTGGTATACGAAAGACAAAAGTTGGAATAAGTCAGGACTAGGAGTGGCAAGCGGGTCGGGTCAGATATAGTTCGGGTCGTAATCGGGTAATGAAAAAACGGATAAATTATCCGACCCGATCCATATTTAATACGGATAAAAAAGCTGATTAACCGGCGGATAATATGGGTAATCATATTATCCATGACTTCGTACATATGATCACTTTTGGAAGAATTCTTAGGCCTCATTTGTTTACACTTAATGGAGGTCTGAATCTTAATCATTCAGATCTCAGACGTTAAGTGTGTTTGTTTTTAAAGTTTGAATCTTAATTATTGAGTTCTTAATCATTAAGTGTCTTTGTTTTTTTTACTTCACAACCACTTAATGGGTCTGAATAGGTATGTATGATTAAGATCTATAAGAAAGACTTAATTTCATTAAGATGCTATCATCCATATTCATTATTAACTGCACGCCACCGCCTACCATTATCAACTATCACCATGCCACCACCACCATCATCAATCATAGTTGCCACCATTATCAACTATCACCACCCACCATCTCCACCACTCTTGCCACTGTCATTCTCAATCATAATCAACACTCATTCACTTCAACTACCACAACTAACTACCCCATTATCATCAACAACCACAGTCGGCACTGCCCATCATTATAACCTACCACCACCCACCACCACCACTCGCCATTATGAACTATCACCATCCACTATCCTCAATCATAATCGCCACCATTACAAAATACCACTAGCAACCATCCTCTATCATAATCGCCACCATTACCAATCACCACTAGCTACTACCATGAACCACCACCATCAACCAAAACTACTACCAACCACCGACTCTAGTCGGCATTCACCCGTTAGCCATTACCACCAACAACTATCATATTTTAAAAACTATATATTTTATTGATAGAATATTAGATTAATTAGTATTTCATTTGGATTTTATGATTATTAATTTTCAAATAAAGATAAATCTTATATATTCAGATGTTAAAAATCAAACAGCCTTAATCATTTAGTATTCAGATCTTAATACATCTTAATATTCAGTTGTGTATTCAGATTCATATGTCTTAATCTTAATTAAAAAAACAAATGAGGCCTAGTCTCCCTAACTTGAGGAACCCTCAAGTTGAGGCTTTACAAATGTAAAAGTTAGACCAATTGGTTATCCATTGGTTACTCATTGGTTATCTATTTTCTAAATGGATAATATAGTTATTACCCATATTTGACCCGTTTTTAAAAAGTTAATTATCTAACCCATTTTTTAGTGGATAATATAGGTGGTTAACTGTTTCCCTTTAGCCATTTTGCCACCCCTAGTCAGGACTAATGAAAGAATACTAATGTTGTAAAGAAAATCAATGGGAGTGAACTTGTGCGATGACATTATCACTCAACGACCACGACTTAAATTCAACATCAACAAATATACAAATATATTAATCTCTATTGGAAGGAAATTATGGACGTACGATTTTCTTTAAACGTCAAACAAGAATTTTCAGAAGAATGATTCGAAAGATCTATCTCGTTTTTGGTACTGTATGATTCACTCTGCCAAAAATCTTACCGTCAAAGAGATGGTGCTGGCTCAAAGCCAGCAGGTCCAACCAAGAATGTGAAACTGAGGAAAAGCTTCCACCCAGCTTTAATTTCTTGACCAACTTTTTAATGGACTGTGGATTTATGGAGGGCCACTATTTAGAAATCCAATTAACATGCATGCATCTTTTCCCTCTTTCTCTCTAACAAAACATGTTACAAGAGGGTGTTTCACTCGTAATTTCTCTTTTATTAAATTTACCAATGAGAAGAATTCAAATTGTGTAATGGAGATAATATTTTTAATTAAAGAATAAAAAATCATATAGGTTATCTAATCTAAGAGAATAACTAACGTCTGACACTAAAGTTTAATAACTAGACTATATGCGTATCTCAAGTTGGAATTGTTCTTGTAAGCCATGTTCCTTTTTCCTGTTTTAATTAATACTCTTTAGGCTTACTAGCTATTGAAAAGCCAAGAAACCTTACTTTGGTCACACAGACCAGCTGTCTGATCACCCTTCTTGTAACGGCACGAAATCTGTACTCGTTTATTTTCAAGATGTACTAGACCAAGTAAGCAAACATCTACGGAGGACATATCGTGAAATGCTTCCTTGAGCTATCGATTCTTTGAACGCAAGTTACATCCGAAGTAAAAGAAAACTGAACCAAAACTTTCCGGGGTACTTTATTAGTACAAACCTGTTTTGACTAAAATATTCTACAAATGGATTTTTTCAGCTTCCTTCTAATTATGCAATGAAATATTAATCTCGACCCTTCAATTGAGTAGACCACAATAATAGGAATTTAGACGTAGATAATTTCTGTCTAAAAAGCTTAGTGAGTATTCTAGTCAAAGACGTAGCATTCTATTCAAAAGAAAATACCTTCAACCGCGGCCCTCCTCATTCCAGCAACCCAAGAACGACAAAAAGCACAAAAGAAAAATAGAGAGCTCAAAGAGCAGAAGCACAAAGTTCCAGACAACAGAATTAAGTAGGAAGCCAGCCAAGAAAAAAATGGAAAAGAAATATATAACTATGCTTCAATCACAACTAAATTTGAATCGGATTCATTCTTTCAGCATCGAACCAATAACTTTAATACGAATTTTGTATTTATCTTAAAAATATTCATTGAATATAGTATAAGTTATTAATTTAAAACCCAATAACTTAAAACGGTTAAAATCTCGAACCCATGTACTTGCAATTTTAGCTCCGACCCTGCTAATTGTATGTATTATTACAAATTTCAAGACAAAGGGCACATGTGAGCTAAAGTCCAGCAATATGTGTGCACCAAAACAGCCAAAGTTCTAAAAGCATTACAACTCTTTTGCCAGAGGAAATCAGAACAAAAAGGCGTAAGAAATTAAATGACTGGGAAATTCATATTCATTTTCATTTGAAGCTAATTCAAATATAATACTAATTGACTCTTTATGATGAATGAACCTTCAACTCAATCTCTAGAGAAGCCAATACAATTTGAAAGTAGATATTATTGGAAAGAAATGTGGAAACAAAACAAGTCAATCCCTTCAATTCATGAACAAAAGGTGCCATTCTTTCTTGTGACTAGACATAAAGTGAAAAGTAGAGGAGGATTTATTCTATAAAAGGAAACTTCAAGTGAACATGGGTGGAAGTTTAACCATAGTCTCCCTACCCTTAATTAAGCGCTTCCAAGATTTCAACTGAAAATTAAAATGCTTGGAGACAACACTTTTAGTAGCAGAAAACTTTAGCAAGATGCTCTTCCTCATCCTCTTTAATCTCCTACCAATCTTGATCTTTAACTTACACACTTTCACTTTCAACCATATTGGTTGCAGCCTTCTCTGAGATATAGAATCTGATTTCTGTAGAGACTTGTGAATCAAGAACTGTGCTCTTCTATGCTGCTGCTCTTCAGAGTCTTCCATCTCCATCTTTGAGTAAGCATAATATGGTTTACTCATAAGAGTATTCATTTACTCCCTTTAGGAAAGAAAATTATCCAAATGTAAGAATGAGAGAAACAGAGTAGCTTTAGAAAATGTTTAAGTGCTGAATTGAAGAAATTTTTATAGTGGATGGAAGAGTGTTGTTGACTGGGCTCTTTCGTCCCAAAATTATATACTCCCTCCGTTTCGTCAGCTAGAGTTAGTTTGACTCGGCCAAGTTTAAGAGAAAAGAGGGAGAGACTTTTGAGATTTATGGTCAGTAAAAGCTTATATTTGTGAGGTTATAAAAATTTCTCATTAAAAATAAAATAGGTGAAATGAAAAGTTTAAAGTAAAATTATTTTCAATTATAGCAATGTGTCATCTTTTTTTGCACGAACTAATAAAAAAAGTATGTCATCCAAATTGAAACAGAGGGAGTACATAGATATATCTCTATCTATATCTATATTATTATAAAAGCATGAATACAATGCTGGTTTACAAAAATAACTCTATAATATTAAGCATAATAACTCATAATAAAAGGACATAAGCGGAATTTTAGATATTAGCTTTATAATCATATTAGTTTTAAGATATAATACTACACGTTAGGAATCCTACATGATTACTTTTAGGAATCTCATTAGTATAATTACTCTCGGTTTGTCTAATTCAAATAAACAAATGTCTTTAGTCATGTAATCCTATTACTTTTAGGATATACTTCTTAAAAATTCCTATTACAAATTTAATTTGAAAACGTATTATCCTATTACTAATTTAATTTGAGAATGTATTATATTTTTCAAATTTATTTAGAAAAATGAGAGCTTATATTATTATAAAATTATAAATACAATATTAATATATTAAAATAGCCCTAAATATTAAATGGAAGAACTCATAGGGAAAGGACATATTTGCAATAACCTAATTTTTGGACTACAATACCTTTTATGCTAATTTTTAATATTTAAAATTTTAAATTAATAAAATTTTATCTATTAAACTCTCATTAAAAATATGTGGGAATGTTTAATAAAATCAATTTCATAAGGATCCTTCGTATTGGAAATACAGTACCACTAGATAATGTCCAATACAAAGAAAACATAAAAGTAATATCAAATGGACTGCATAAAGAGTTGAAATTAAGAGGAAAAAAAATACCCTCCACGATAATATATTTTTATTTTATATTTGAACTATTTTTCTACTCAAATAATATTTTTAATCAATTTTTTGTGTAATATTAAAAATTACCCAATTATTAAACAACAACTAAGAAAATATTTAAGAATATAAATGTGTGAAAAAAGAGAAAAATAATGTGGTTGGTAAGAGTCAATACCACTAATGATTCTACAAACATAAAGATCTAAAAGTGAAATGTCATATCAATCTTTAACTCTTTGAAAATAAAATTTATGGTGGAAAAAATTATAATTAAGATTAAATATTTAAAACAAGAGGTGAACTAATATTAAGATCTGAATCAATATAGAATAAATTATTTTTTATGTTAAACCCAAATAATTAAATCTTTTAATTAATTTTTAAGAAAAAGAATCCAATTCAATTATTTCTTAAATTCATCGTCTGTGTAAAATTCTTATTCAAGTTAAAATAAATCTTAGGGTATATAAATATATTCCATAAAAAGAGCGTTAGAACACAAAGTAAAAAGGTTAGTATATTATTAAGAAACAAAATGCTATACAAGTGTCTGAGGAAGCACAATCAAAGCTAAATCCTAAATAAGAATAAGCTTTCAAGACTATATTATAAAGAGTCGACTCTAGTATAACGGGTTTATTCGTTGTAAATGCCTCCGGCGGAATCGAAATAATATTTCAATGTCATAAATTACGTGCAAATATCATATCAAGAGGCATGACATTGTTAGCAAGTGGTGTACAAATAATACTTTTATTGTGATGGCTACCCATTTTAGATTTGATATACCTCTTCAACCAACTTAAATATTCATCACAAATATATCAAAACAGAGCAATGCTGTAAAATTTATAAGGAAAACAAAATCGATAATATGGGATGAAGCATTTATGGCTAACTGTCAAACGATTGAAATAATTGTCCGAAGTTCTAGAGATACATTGGATATTAATGAACCGTTTGGTAAAAAATTAATAGTTTGGGAGATGATCTCTATCAAGTAGTACCAGTAGTTCCAAATTTGACAAAAGGTGAGACCGTAAAAGCTAACTTGCCAAAGTTATATTTCTGGCCCCAAACGAAAAAGATTCAACTGACAAGAATATAAAGTAAGAACATATCCAATATTCATTGTCTTCTTGCTTTGTGTCGGGAATGAAGAAGAGAATCCAATAAAATATAATTTGGTTCTTCCTGAATACTTGGTTATCAATCCCAATGGTAATAGTAGTGGCTTTAATAAGCGTAATGTTTCTATCATTAGATTTGTGCAAATCGCACGATAGAATTAAAAAGATATCTTAGCTAGCAGAACTTAATATGTTGATCGATTTCGTCCAATTTCACACCTCAATTGAAGGTTATGAAACGGTCGATGCAATAATAGTACCCAACAAAAGTCGGGGTCGATTTCCACAGGGAGCTGATAGCTCAACGGACAAGGATAAAGCTTTAGAAGCACCAAGAAGGCCATTCACAAAGTCTCAAGCTAATGAGAAGCAAGACAAGGTTGTTGGGCTTCAATGGGAGATCAAGAAGGCACTAATAGTGGAAGAACAACTCAAGAATTGTGGAGATGATTTAGCTAAGTGCTACACTCATTTCATGGTCCAAGTCCAAATCCAAGAGGAGGTAGATTGGGGTCCAAGCACCAGTCAAAGAGGGCCTAAATTAGGCGTCTTAATCACCATAAATCAGCTCAAGGAGGGGCGGCCAAGACATAGGACAAGGAGTTAAAGTTCCTTATTTTATTTCCTAGTTTGTTAGGACATATTTGATGCTTTTCTAGGTAGTTAAGGTTTTGTTTTTATTTTTCTAAGATTATTGGAATTACTTTCCAAGATTGACTTGGTCTTTATTTCCTAGAGTTTTACCTTTTCCTTTGATGGTTGGACTTGTTGTCCAAAGTGGTTTAGAACTTTATTTCCTTAAATTTTAGGTAGAATTTCGTGACCCCCTCCCTATATAAAGGGGTATCTTCTTGCTTTTAGACGTAGACTATTATCAATAAAAATTGTGAGATTTTTCTTGCACTCTTGTGTGTGGTTATTCTTGGATTTATTCTTCAACCTTCAAGACTCAACTTTAGATGGTAAGATTAAATTCTTTCGAAATCTTAGATCAGTTCTAGGTATTCAAGAAAGCTGATAAGTTTAGGCTTATTGTTGTTCTCGTTATTCTAAAGGGTCGGATTTCACAATCTATCTCTTGTTCTTTAATCTCTACCAAAGGCGATTAGTTCTTCGTTAGCTAATTGTTGTCGTTAGGATTCAACTTCAAGAACAGACTTCTTGAATTCAAGAATTTTTTTTTTGAATTCAATCTATCCTTAATTTTCCGTCTTTGTTTCTTGTTTCTTTATTTTCTTTTAGTTTTCGCACGTTTCTTGATTTTTCTTTAGTAATTCTTGGACCCTTATCGTATTGTTATCAAGTGGTATCAGAGCATAGCCTAATCAAGATTTCAATCTTGGGAGGTTCTTGAGCAAAAAAAAACAAAAAAAAAACGAAAATCAGCCCAAAAATAAGTCTTAGCACATTACTATTTTATAATTCAAGTATTATTTGGTTTCCAAGTCGAGAAAGGAAACAAGAAGAGGGGATCTTTGTTCTTGAAGATTAAGGAAACTTCTTTCCTTATTCTTGTGGGTTTGGGGTTTCCTAAATTTCTTTCCTCTTTTTTTTCTACTAACCAATTCCTATTCTTCCTAGATTTGGTCATTCCTTTTCTTTCTTTTCCTAAACTTTATATTCTTATCACTAAGGGTTGTGACTAGTAAGGTTTATTAATAAATCTAAAGAGTATTGACCAAGAGTTGCAGTGAGTGGAAAAAGGCAAGAGAGGTGAGAACATCAGAGGAAAAAAGCCAAATTGATATATATATATATATATATATATATATATATATATATATATTGCTTTGTTCAAGATGTCTCGTACAGGTAGTGATGATGAACAAAGGGTTCTTCAAGAAGCCGAAATCAAAGGAAGGAATGATTTCACCTTGCAAGCTATGCACCAACAATTTGAAAGGTGGAATTTGCAATTCCAAGAGATGAGGGACACCATTGCTGAGCAAAATATTACAATAGCTGAACTTCGTAGGGGAAATAACGCTAGACCACAAGCAAGGATAATGGTACCCCCTGCTCCCATTGTAAATCAAGAAAACCCTATCGACGATTTTAATTATGATATTGATTTTTAGAGGGTAGGAAGAGATAGGAGGGGACAAAGAGGAAGAGTAGAGGATGATAATATAAGTAGTATAAAGATGAAGATGCCATCTTTCAAGGGAACAAGGGATCCAGACTTGTACCTTGATTTGGAGAGAAATGTTGAAGCCATATTTGACTGCCACAACTATTTTGAGGGTAAGAAGGTTAAACTTGTGGCTTTTTAGTTTTCTGACTATGCGGCAATCTGGTGGAAAAAGCTTTCTAGGGACAGATGTCACGACCCGAAATCCCACCTTCAGGCCGTGATGGCGTCTAACGTTGAACCCGCTAGACAAGCCAACGTTTGAATCAAATTGACTTATTAACAATTAAATAACCGAAAATAACTAGAACAGTTATAATAAAAATACGGAAGTAATACAAAATTCAATAGAAGTCCCCTAAAAATTTTACTTAAGTACAACCCCAGAAACCGGTGCCACAATCTCACGAACAGTCTAAGAGTTTACTAAATACAATGGTCTGAAATAAGTAGATACAACTGTCTTGGAACTACTGAAATAAGACAGAAATGAGAGAAAAGGGTAAGAGGTGACGCCAAGGCCTGCAGATGTCTGCAGGACTACCTCGGTATCGCCGTGGACTGAAGGATACTCCCTCGCTCAGTGTCCACTGGGTCTGGTGCTATAATCTGCACATCATAGAGAAGTGCAGGTATAGTATCAGTACAAACGACCCCATGTACTGAGTAAGTGCCGAGCCTAACCTCGCCGAAGTAGTGACGAGGCTAGGACACGACAACAAATAACACCTGTGCAATTCAATAATATAACAGGAAGTAATGACAGGAAATAAACAAGTAATACAACTACGGGGGAGAACATGCTGGGGATAAATGGGCCACAACTGCTAAAACAACAGAACAAGATAATAATTGAAATGTAGAAATAACAGCAGGAATTTAACAGCTTGGAACAAGTAAATAAATAGAAAAAGGCACGGCATGACCCCTCATGCATAACCTCACAATCACTCGGCACGAAATGTCCCCTCGTGCATAAATAATAATAACTCGGCACGGAATGTCCCCTCGTGCAATAATAGATAATAACTCGGCACGGAATGTCCCCTCGTGCAATAATAGATAATCACTCGGCACAGAATGTTCCCTCGTGCAAAACCTCACAATCACTCGGCACGGCCCCCCGTACAAAACCTCACAATCACTTGGCACGAAATGTCCCCTCGTGCATAACATAAATAAAAGCAACAATTAGACAGGAAAATACAACAATAGGAAACCTCAAATACACAGAAATATTCAACAAAGATTCTATCGTCCCGGCAAGGGACTCAGCTATAAGCAATCTCACTCAGAGGTATAATTCAACATTATAATCCTTAATCGAACGAATAATCAAATAACTTTTCACATCATTAAATACTCTCAATATATCACTTCCAGCATGATAAGAAATCCGTAACATAGAGAATATCAAAGAACACAATGAAAATTATCAAGTTCGACACACGGGCATGCTTGACCACAACATATAGGTACCCGTCACCTCACCTATACGTTGGACATGGATTAACACATAGAAAATAAGACTCTACACCTATTCCCTCAAGCTAAGATTAGGCCAAACACTTACCTCGGCTCCAACAATGCAAATCAAGCCTCTAGCACCGCTTTTCCTCTCGAATCTGACTCCGAAACGATCGTATCTAGACATAATTGACTCAATAACATCAATAATTACTCAATAATTCAATTCCAAAGTCTAATTATAGATTTCCCAACATTCTTCCAAAAATCCCAAAATTCGACCCCGGACCTGCTTGGTCAAAACACGAGGTTCGGACCAAAATCCGATCACCCATTCCCCCACGAGACCGAATATACAATTTGTTTTGAAATCCGACTCCAAAACGAGGTTGAATTCCAAAAAATTTCAAAAAGCCCTAACTCTACCCAAATCTCCAATTTCTACCCTTTAATCCCATGATTTTAGGTCTAGAATCTAATAATTGATGATGAAAATGGAAGAAAATGGAGTTGAGATCACTTACCTATGAAGTTATGGTGGAAGAACTCTTCAAAATCGCCTATGGGGTGTGGGGAAGAAGGAGGGTGGTGAACATTGGGAGAAAATCCCGTAACTATTATGTTTTGGGTATTAAATAACTGGGCAAAAATTTACCCTGTGCGTTCGCAGCATATGCTCCGCGTTCGCACAGTGTTTCCTAAAATACCCTCCGCGATCGCGCACCATCCGGTGCGTTCGCACTAGCCTAGCACCCCCCAGCCCCCCGACCTCCTTAACCATGTGCGTTCGCGACCACCCTGGTGCGTTCGCACAGAAGTCCCTGCCCCTCTCTCCGCGATCGCGACCTATGTGGTGCGATCGCACTAGCCTAATCCTGCCCAGCCCCACCTTGTGCTATGCGTTCGCATAACATCAATCATCAGACACCAGAAAATGAAGTTTGTACCAGATTTTGTCTTACGTTTTGCACTCCGACACCTACCCGAAACTCACCCGAGCCCATGGGGCTCAAAACCAAATATACACACGACTTCAAAAGTATCCTACTGACTTATTCGAGTAATTAAACCACCAAAATAACATCATAAACATCAAATTAAACCTCAAAATCCATAGAAAATCCTCAAAACTTCAAAACTTTCAAATTCTCCATTTTTAGTTCGAATCACGTCAAACTACGCTTGTTTCTTACCAAATTTCACAGATAACTCATACAAGACATATTTAACCTGTTCCGGGCTCCGGAACCATAATACAGTCCTGATAACACATGTTTCACATCAATTCTCATTTTCAAAAGCCTTTATATTTTTCAAAAAATAATTTTCTTTAAAAAATCATTTCTCGGACTTGGGACCTTGAAATTCGATTCTAGGCATACGCCCAAGTCTCATATTCTTCTACGGACCCTCCGGGGCCGTCAAATCACGGGTCCGGGTCCTTTTACCAAAAATGTTGACCAAAGTCAACTTTATTCAATTAATTATCATAAATTCAACATTTATTCAATTTTCCGCATAAGGGCTTCCCGGCTACGCGCTCGGGCTGTGCACGCACATCGAGGTGAGATAAATGGAGGCTTTCAAGGCCTCGGAACACAGATTAAGTTAAAATTACACGAGATAACCTTTTGGGTCATCACAATCTCCACCTCTAAAAGAAACGTTCGTCCTCGAACGGACATAGAAAAGTACCTGAAACGGGAAACAGATGGGGATATCGGCTCCGCATATCGGACTCGGACTCCCAAGTAGCTGCCTCAACAGGTTGACCTCTCCACTGAACACGAACCGAAGGATAACTCTTCGATCTCAATCGACTAACCTGTCGAGCTAATATGGCTACCAACTCCTCCTCATAAGTCAAATCCTTGTCCAACTGGACACCGCTGAAGTCAAGTACATGAGATGGATCCGCAATATACCTACGAAGCATAGATACATGAAACATCGGGTGCACAGCTGATAAACTCGGTGGCAAGGAAAGTCTGTAATCCACCTCTGCTACCTTATCTAGAATCTCGAATGGACCAATGTACCTAGGGCTCAACTTGCCCTTCTTTCCGAACCTCATCACGCCCTTCATGGGAGACACCCGAAGAAATACCCGGTCTCCTATCATAAATGCCAAATCTCGAACTCTGCGATCCGTATAACTCTTCTGCCTGAACTGAGTTGTACGAAGTCTATCCTGAATGATCTTCACCTTGTCCAAGGCATCCTGAACTAACTCAGAACCCAACAATCTGGCCTCTCCCGGCTCAAACCATCCGACTGGTGACCGACACCGCCTACCATACAAAGTCCCATACGGAGCCATCTGAATGCTCGACTGATAGCTGTTGTTGTAGGCAAACTCAGCTAAAGGCAAGAGCTGGTACCATGAACCAAAAAAGTCAATGACACACGCTCGTAGCATATCCTCCAAGATCTAAATAATGCGCTCGTATTGTCCGTTCGTCTGAGGATGAAACGCTGAGCTCAAATCAACCTGTGTGCCCAACTCATGCTGAATTACTCTCCAGAAATGGGAGGTAAACTGAGTACCTCGGTCTGAAATAATAGATACGGGCACACCATGCAATCGAACAATCTTTGTCATATAGAGCTTTGCCAACTTCTCCGCTGAATAAGAGACTGACACAGGAATGAAGTGTGCTGACTTGGTCAGCCTATCCACAATAACCCACACCGCATCAAACATCCTCTGAGTCCGTGGGAGCCCAACTACAAAATCCATGGTGATACGCTCCCACTTCCACTCGGGAAGCTCAATCTGCTGCATCAAACCACCGGGTCTCTGGTGCTCGTACTTAACCTGTTGACAGTTCAAGCACCGAGCTACATAGGCTATAATATCCTTCTTCATCCTCTGCCACCAATAATGCTGCCGCAAGTCTTGGTACATCTTTGCGGCGTCCGGATGAATGGAATACCGGGAACTATGGGCCTCCTGCAATATCAACTCACGAATACCATCAACATCAGGCACACAAATACAGCCCTGCATCCTCAGAACTCCCTCATCATCAACTGTGACCTGCTTGGAACCTCTGTGCCGGACCGTATCTCTAAGAACACATAAATGATGATCATCATACTGCCTGGCCCGAATACGATCATACAATGAAGAACGGGCCACAGTATGGGCCAAAACACTGCCAGTCTCAGAAACCTCCAATCTCATAAACCGGTTGGCCAAAGCTTGAACATCCAAAGCAAGCGGTCGCTCTCCGACTGATAGATAAGCAAGACTACCCATATTGGATGACTTTCGACTCAAAGCATCGACCACCACATTGGCCTTTCCCGGATGATAGAGAATGGTAATGTCATAATCCTTCAACGGCTCTAACCATCTCCTCTGCCTCATATTTAACTCTTTCTGCTTGAATAGATATTGCAGACTCTTATGATTCGTGAACACCTCACATGGCACCTCATACAGATAATGCCTCCAAATCTTCAATGCATGAACAATAGCTGCTAAATCCAAATCATGAACTATATAGTTCTTCTCATGAACCTTCAATTGACGAGAAACATAAGATATAACATTGCCCTCCTGCATCAACACTGCACCAAGTCCAACGTGTGAAGCATCACAATACACGGTATAAGGCCCTGAACCTGTGGGAAAAACTAACACCGGTGCCGTGGTCAAGGCTGTCTTGAGCTTCTGAAAGCTCGTCTCACACTCATCAGACCACCTGAACTGGGCACCCTTCTCGGTCAACCTGGTCATCGGGGCTGCGATAGATGAAAAGCCCTCCACAAAGCGGCGATAATAACCTACTAAGCCCAAGAAACTACGAATCTCTGTAGCTGAAGTGGGTCTAGGCCAATCTCTGACTGCTGAAATCTTCTTGGGATCCACCTGAATACCCTCTACCAACACAACATGGCCCAGAAATACCACTGAACTCAACCAGAACTCACACTTAGAAAATTTGGCATACAACTGACTATCCCTCAGAGTCTGGAGGACGACTCGAAGGTGTTGCTCATGCTCCTCTCGGCTACGGGAGTATATCAATATATCATCAATGAAAACAATAACGAACAAGTCCAAATAGGGCCTGAACACTCGGTTCATCAACTCCATAAAAGCAGCGGGGGCATTTGTCAACCCAAATGACATCACCAAGAACTCATAATGCCCATAACGAGTGCGAAAGGCTGTCTTAGGGACATCAGACGCCCTAATCCTTAGCTGATGGTAACCAGATCTCAAGTCTATCTTGGAAAACACTGTAGCACCCTGAAGCTTGTCAAATAGATCATCAATCCTCGGTAAAGGATACTTATTCTTAATAGTAACCTCATTCAACTGCTGGTAGTCAATACACATCCTCATTGAGCCATCTTTCTTCTTGACAAACAATATTGGGGCACCCCAAGGTGAAACACTAGGCCTAATGAAGCCTTTATCCAACAAATCCTGCAACTGATCCTTCAACTCCTTCAACTCTGGCGGGGCCATACGATACGGCGGAGTAGAAATGGGCTGAGTGAGTGCCCGGAGCCAACTCAATGCAAAAATCAATATCCCTGTCGGGCGGCATGCCCGGCAGGTCAGCAGGGAATACCTCTGGAAACTCATGAACCACGGACGCAGATTCCATAGAAGGAACCTCGGCACTAGAATCACGAACATAGGCCAAATAGGCAAAACAACCCTTCTCGACCATGCGCCGAGCCTTCATATATGAAATAACTCTACCGGAAGAATGACTAGGAGTCCCTCTCCACTCCAAACGAGGTACTCCCGGTAAGGCCAAAGTCACAGTCTTGGCATGACAGTCCAGAATAGCATGGTACAGAGATAGCCAATCCATCCCCAATATAACATCAAAGTCAACCATATCAAGAAGCAAAAAATCTACTTGAGTCTCCAAACCACCAATAACCACTAAGCATGAACGGTAGACTCGATCTACCACAATATAATCACCCACCGGGGTAGACACATATACATAAGTACTCAGGGAATCACGGGGCATACTCAGATAAGGGGCAAAATATGAAGACACATAGGAGAATGTAGACCCCAGATCAAATAAAATCGAAGCATCTCGGCTGCAAACTGAAACCGTACCTGTAATAACTACATCATAGGCCTCAGCCTCAGGCCTGTCAGGAATAACATAGTATCGGGGCAAAGCCCCTCCAACCTGAACATCTCTGGGTCGACCTACTGCGGGCTGACCTCTACCTCTCGTGGACTGTCCTCCACCTCTATGAATCTGACCTCCACCTCTGGCACCTCGACCACCACCCCTAGCTGGCTGAGGGGGTGGGGGTGCACCTGATGTGGGAACCATAGCACGAGAACCCTGATACTGAGGACCACCAAACCCTCGGGGGCAAAACCTAGAAATGTGCCCCGTACCACCGCAAGTGAAGCAAGACCTCGGCTGTTGAGAATACTGACCCTGGAACTGTCCCTGACGACCAGAATGACCACCCTGGAAGCTCTGAATCGGCGGTGCACTGATAGGAGCTGGTGGTGCACCGCGGGATACCGAAAGTGCCGACTGATAAGGCCTAGGAGGATGCCCTCTGCCAAAGGAATCTCTGCCTCCAGATGAGGCACCACTAAACCGTCCGAAATGACGAGGTCTCTTGTCAGACCCCTGACCACCGCCCTGTGATAAAACCATCTCAATATGCCTGGCCACGTCGGCCGCATCCTGAAAGGAGATATCAGTACCTCTCTACGTGGCCATCTGAAGTCTGACAGGATGAACTAGACCCTCGATAAACCTCCTCACCCTCTAACGATCAGTGGGGAGTATCATGATAGCATGTCGGGCCAGAGTGATGAACCTGGTCTCATACTGTGTAACAGTCATAGATCCCTGCTAGAGACGCTCAAATTGCCTCCGAAGATCCTCCCTCTGAGTAACTGGAAGAAACTTCCCCCAAGAACAACCCGGAGAACTGAGCCCAAGTCAAAGGTGCAGACCCAGCTGGTCTGGTCAAGCAATAGTCTCTCCACCAAGTCTTGGCGGTACCAGAAAGACGAAATGTAGCAAAATCGACCCCATTGGTCTGCACAATGCCCATGTTCCGAAGAACCTCATAACAACTGTCCAAGTAATCCTAGGGATCCTCTGATGGTGCACCAGTAAAAGTAGTAGGAAATAGCTTGGTGAACCGATCTAATCTCCATAGGGCATCTGCCAACATTGCTGCTCCCTCAACTGCCGGTGCTACAATACCCGACTGAGCTACTCCGACTGTATGAGGTGCCGGGATCTGAAACTGAGGAGCTAGATGCTTTGGTGTGCGAGTAGCAGGAGTCTAGGGCCCTCCCCCAGCCTGAGAGACGGCTGGTGCATTAGGAAGAACACTAGCCTGAGCCACGCTCTCCATAAGTCCCACTAAGCGGACAAGAGCGTCCTGAAGAACGGGGGTGGCAATGAACCCCTCTGGGACCTGAGCTGGTCCGAATGGAACCGTCTAAGCAGAAACCTCACCGGAAAAGTCTACCTGTGGGTCCTCTACTGGGGTTGCTGCTCTGGGCTGAGCCCTGCCCCTGCCTCGTCCTCATCCTCGGCCCCTCGTAGGAGCTGCAACAGGAGGATCGGGCTGCTGATCGATAGATGCGGAAGCACGCATTCTCGCCATCTGCGAGAGAATAGAATAGAAACTCAATTAGCATTTAGAATTCAAATTGCACGACAGAGAAGAAGAAAAAGTGAGTTCAATCCTAACTTTGCAGCCTCTGGGGATAAGTACAGACGTCTCCGTACCGATCCCTCAGACTCTACCAAGTTTGTCCGTGAGTTGTGATGCCTCAGCAACCTAGTGCTCTGATACCAACTTGTCACGACCCGAAATCCCACCTTCAGGTCGTGATGGCGTCTAACGTTGAATCCGCTAAACAAGCCAAAGTTTGAATCAAATTGACTTATTAACAATTAAATAATCGAAAATAACTAGAACAGTTATAATAAAAATGCGGAAGTAATACAAAATTCAAGAATTCAATAGAAGTCCCATAATAATTTCACTTAAGTACAACCCCAGAAACCGGTGCCACAATCTCACGAACAATCTAAGAGTTTACTAAATACAATGGTCTGAAATAAGTAGATACAATTGTCTAAGAACTACTGAAATAAGACAGAAATGAGAGAAAAGGGTAAGAGGTGACGCCAAGGCCTGCGGACATCTGCAAGACTACCTCGGTGTCACCGTGGACTGTAGGATACTCCCTCGCTCAGTGTCCACTAGGTCTGGCTCTGTAATCTGAACATCATAGAGAAGTGCAGGTGTAGCATCAGTACAACCGAACCCATGTATTAAGTAAGTGCCGAGCCTAACCTCGCCAAAGTAGTGACGAGGCTAGGACACGACAACAAATAACACCTGTGCAATTAAATAATATAACAGGAAGTAATGACAGGAAATAAACAAGTAATACAACTACGGGGGGGAGAACATGCTGGGGATAAAGGGGCCACAACTGCTAAAACAACAGAACAAGATAATAATTGAAATGTAGAAATAACAGCAGGAATTTAACAGCTCGAAACAAGTAAATAAACAGAAAAAGGCACGGCATGACCCCTCGTGCATAACCTCACAATCACTCGGCACGAAATTTCCCCTCGTGCATAACCACACAGTCACTCGGCACGGAATGTCCCCTCGTGCATAAATAATAATCACTTGGCACAGAATGTCCTCTCGTGCAATAATAGATAATCACTCGGCACGGAATGTCCCCTCGTGCAATAATAGATAATCACTCGACACGGAATATTCCCTCGTGCAAAACCTCACAATCACTCGGCACGGAATGTCCCCTCGTGCATAACATAAATAAAAGCAACAATTAGACAGAAACATACAACAATAGGAAACCTCAAATACATAGAAATATTCAACAAAGATTCTATCGTCCCGGCAAGGGACACAACTATAACCAATCTTACTCAGAGGTATAATTCAACAATATAATCCTCAACCGAACGAATAATCAAATAACTTTCCACATCATTAAATACTCTCAATATATCACTTCCAGCATGATAAGAAATCCGTAACACAGAGAATATCAAAGAACACAATGAAAATTATCAAGTTCGACTCACGGGCATGCTTGACCACAACATATAGGTACCCGTCACCTCACCTATACGTTGGACATGGATTAACACATAGAAAATAAGACTCTACACCTATTCCCTCAAGCTAAGGTTAGGCCAAACATTTACCTCGGCTCCAAGAATGCAAATCAAGCCTCTAGCACCGCTTTTCCTCTCGAATCCGACTTCGAAATGATCGTATCTAGACATAATTGACTCAATAACATCAATAATTCAATTCCAAAGTCTAATTATAGATTTCCCAACATTCTTCCAAAAATCCCAAAATTCGACCCCGGGCCTACTTGGTCAAAACACGAGGTTCGGACCAAAATCCGATCACCCAATCCCCCACGAGCCCGAATATACAATTTGTTTTGAAATCCGACCCCAATACGAGGTTGAATTCCCAAAAATTCAAAAAGCCCTAACTCTACCCAAATCCCCAATTTCTACCCTTTAATCCCATGATTTTAGGCCTAGAATCTAATAATTGATGATGAAAATTGAAGAAAATGGAGTTGAGATCACTTACCTATGAAGTTATGGTGGAAGAACTCTTCAAAATCGCCTATGGGGTGTGGGGAAGAAGGAGGGTGGTGAAAATTGGGAGAAAATCCCGTAACTATTCTGTTTTGGGTGTTAAATAACTGGGCAAAAATTTACCCTGTGCGTTCGCATAGTGTTTCCTAAAATACCCTCCGCGATCGCACCATCTGGTGCATTCACACTAACCTAGCACCCCCCAGCACCCCCTGACCTCCTTAACCCTGTGCGTTCGCGACCACGCTGGTGCGTTCGCGACCACGCTGGTGCGTTCGCACAGAAGTCCTTGCCCCTCTCTCCGCGATCGCGACCTATGTGGTGCGATCGCACTAGCCTAATCTTGCCCAGCCCCACGTTGTGCTATGCGTTCGCACCCCAACCCATGCGTTCGCATAGCATAAATCATCATACACCAGAAAATGAAGTTTGTACCAGATTTGTCTTACCTTTTGCACTCCAACACCTACCCGAAACTCACCTGAGCCCTTGGGGCTTAAAACCAAATATACACACGACTTCAAAAATATCCTACGGACTTATTCGAGTAATTAAATCACCAAAATAACATCAAATTAAACCTCAAAATCCATAGAAAATCCTCAAAACTTCAAAACTTTAAAATTCTCCATTTTTAGTCTGAATCACGTCAAACTACGTCCGTTTCTTATCAAATTTCACAGATAACTCACACAAGACATATTTAACCTGTTCCGGGCTCCGAAACCATAATACGGGCCCGATTACATAGGTTTCACATCAATTCTCATTTTCAAAAGCTTTTATATTTTTCAGAAAATAGTTTTCTTTAAAAATTCATTTCTCAGACTTTGGACCTCAGAATTCGATTCCAGGCATACGCCCAAGTCTCATATTTTCCTACGGACCCTCCGGGACCGTCAAATCACGGGTCCGGGTCCGTTTACCAAAAATGTTGACCAAAGTCAACTTTATTCAATTAATTATCATAAATTCAACATTTATTTAATTTTCCACATAAGGGCTTCCCGGCTACGCGCCCGGGTTGGGCACGCATATCGAGTTGAGATAAAAGGAGGCTTTCAGGGCCTCGGAACACAGATTAAGTTAAAATTACACGGGATGACCTTTTGGGTCATCACAACAGATTGCAAGAAGTACAAGAACTCGTTGCTACGTGGGCTGAGATGAAAAGGGTAATGAGGAAGAGATTTGTGCCGTCACACTTTCAAAGAGATCTAAGACTACGTCTTCAAACTTTGAGGCAAGGGTCCATATCTGTAGATGAGTACTTTAAGGCTATGTATATGGCTATGATCCAAGCTAATTGTATGGAGGAAGAGGAGGCTACAATGGCTAGGTTTTAGAATGGTTTAAATAAGGAAATAGCTGATGTAGTCGAATTACAACAATATATAACTTTAGATGAGTTAGTTGAATTAGCTGTAAAGGTAGAAAGACAAAACAAAAGGAGACATCAATCTAGCTCATGGAGAAGCCGACCAACTGCTATTCCAAAGAAGCAATGGCCAAAATCTAAGGAGGCACCTACTCTTAAATTCCATGAAGACAAGGGCAGGAGCAAAGTAGAATCCAGGGATGGGGGTAAGCCTTTTATGCCAAAAACTTATACTTCTACTTCTTCTATCCAATGTATCAAGTGTCAAGGGAGAGGGAATAAGGCTTATGAATGCCCAAATAGAAGAAACATTCTAATCAAAGAAGATGGGGATATGAGAGTGAAAAAAGTGAACCAAGTGAAGAATAAGAAGAAAACTTTGTAAAGGGTGAAGAAGGAGAAGAGATGGAGTACATTGATAGTGGGGTGAATTTTGTGGTTAGGAGGCTTATGCATATTAATTTGGGTCACTCTAATGAAGAAAAAAGGGAAAACATATTCCATGCCCGGTGTGAGATTAAAGATAACATTTGTTCTATGATAATTGATAATGGGAGTTGTGCTAATGTTGTGAGTACATATTTGGTGGAAAAGTTAGGGTTGGAATGGACGAAGCACCCTAGACCTTATAGGTTGCAATGGTTCAATGATAGTGGAGAGGTAAAGGTGAATAAGCAATGCATGGTCTCCTTCAAGAGTGGAAGGTACGCTGACAAAATTCTATGTGATATGGTACCCATGCAATCTTGTCATATCTTATTGGGGCGCCCATGGCAGTATGATAGGAGTGCTTTTCTCGATGGGAGGAAAAATATATACTCTCTCGAGCATAATGGCAGGAAATACATTCTTGCACCTTTAACTCCTTCCCAAGTGTATGAAGATCAAAAAACGATGAAAGAATCAATGGGGAACATAGGGAGGGATCAAAATAAGAGACTGAAAGGAAAGAAAAAGTGAGGTGTGAGAAGAGAGAGGGAAGCAAAGAGAGAAAGTAAAAGGTGGGGAAAAGTGGAAAAAAAAGAGCATTGGTGAGAGGAAAGAGGCTAAGATTGAAAAAAAGTGAGCCTTGCAAAAGCCAAAGAGTGTTTAATTACAAAAAAATAGGGGCTGCCTATTATCTTGATCACTTATAAGGAAGTTCTTTTTAATAATGATTAACTAACATCCCCTTTGCCTAGTGTTATTTCTAATCTTTTGCAGGATTTTGAAGATGTTTTTCCTGAGGATCTTCCTAAAGGTTTACCACCTTTAAGAGGAATAGAGCATCAAATTGATTTTGTGCCAGAATCACAAATTCCTAATAGGCCTTCTTATAGGAGAAATCCAGAAGAAACAAAAGAATTGCAAAGACAAGTAGAGGAGTTGCTTGATAAGGGATTTGTAAGAGAAAGCATGAGCCCTGTTCTGTGCCTGTGCTTTTGGTGCCAAAGAAGGATGGAACTTGGAGGATGTGAGTGGACTGCCGCGCCATTAATAAAATAACGGTAAAGTATTGCCATCCTATTCCTCATTTAGATGATATGATTGACCAATTGTATGGTTCTCAAATATTCTCTAAAATTGATTCGAAGAGTGGATATCACCAAATTAGAATGAATCCTGGAGATGAGTGGAAAACTGCCTTTAAAACTAAATATGGATTGTATGAATGGTTAGTGATGCCATTTGGGTTAACTAATGCACCTAGTTCATTCATGAGGTTAATGAACCATATCTTTAAGGATTTTCATGGAAACTTTGTAGTCGTTTATTTTGATGATATTCTGATCTTTTCAAAATCTTTAGAAGAGCATGTCGAACATTTGAAATAAGTTTGTAATGTGCTTAGGGAGCAACAATTGTATGCAAATTTATCCAAGTGCATTTTTTGTGTAGATAAGGTAGTTTTCTTGGGTTTTGTTGTGAGTTCTAGAGGTGTTGAGGTAGATGAAGATAAAATCAAAGCAATTAAAGATTGGCCTACGCCTAAGAGCATTACTGAAGTTAGAAGTTTTCATGGACTTGCCAGCTTTTATAGGAGATTTGTTAGAGATTTTAGTTCAATTGTTGCACCTTTAACTGAAGTTATTAAGAAGGATAAGGTCTTTAATTGGGGAAAAGAACAAGAGTATGCATTTAATATTTTGAAGGATAAATTATGTTCTGCTCCTTTGTTACAATTACCTGATTTTAATAAGTCCTTTGAAATTGAATGTGATGCATCTGGTAGAGGTATTGGGGCTGTTTTAATGCAAGATTCTAAGCCAATCGCTTATTTTAGTGAGAATTTGAATGGTGCTGCATTGAATTATTCTACTTATGATAAAGAATTGTATGCCTTGGTAAGGGCTCTTGCTACATGGCAACATTATTTGTGGCCAAAAGAGTTTGTGATAAAAACTGATCATGAGTCTTTAAGATAGTTGAAAAGCCAAGGTAAACTGAGTATAAGACATGCCAAATGGGTTGAATTCATTGAGACATTCCCTTATGTGATTAGCTACAAGCAAGGTAAAGACAATATAGTTGCTGATGCGCTTTCAAGAAGGTACGCTCTTGTTTCTACTCTTACTTCTAAATTGATGGGATTTGATCATATTAAGGATTTATATGTTGATGATTCTGATTTTGATGTAGCATTTTCGGCATGTTTAAATGGGCCTTTTGAGAAGTATAATCTGAAAGATGAGTTTTTTTTTTAAAGAGAATAAGCTTTGTGTCCCTAATTGTTCTTTGCGAGAAGTTTTTGTGAGGGAAGCACATTGTGGGGGGCTTATGGGACACTTTGGTGTGCCTAAATCACTTGACATCCTTGCTGAAAATTTCTTTTGTGCTCAATGTCTTGAATGCAAACAAGCTAAATCTAAAGTATTGCCCCATGGTTTATACACGCCATTACCTGTTCCTATTTCATCCTGGATTGATATTTCTATGGACTTTGTGTTAGGATTGACTAGAACAAGGTATGGAAAGGATAACACCTTTGTTTTGGTAGATAGGTTCTCAAAAATGGCTCATTTTATTCCTTGTTTAAAGACTAATGATGCTTCTCATGTTGCTGATTTATTTGTTAGAGAAGTTGTTAAATTGCATGGTATACCTCGAACTATTGTTAGTGATAGGGATGCTAAGTTTCTAAGCCACTTTTGGCGTGTTCTTTGGGGAAAATTGGGAACAAAATTGTTGTTTTCTACTTCTTGTCGTCCACAAACTGATGGACAAACCGAGATAGTAAATAGAACCTTAGAAAATATGTTAAGGGATGTTCTAAAAGGAAAATTAACTTCTTGGGAGGATCACTTGCCTATGGTAGAATTTGCTTACAATCGAACTGTTCATTCATCTACTGGTTATTCTCCTTTTGAAGTTGTTTATAGCTTTAACCCCCTTACACCCCTTGACTTATTGCCTTTCCCTACAAATGAGATGGTTAGTCTTTATGGGGGAAAAAAAGTTGATTTGATGAAGACTATTCATGAGCATACCAGACTCGTAATTGAGAGGAAGAATGAGCAAAAAAAATTACGAAGAAATAAAGGTCGAAAACTAGTTATCTTTGAGCCTGGTGATTTGGTTTGGGTTCATATGAGGAAGGAGAGATTTCCTTCAAAAAAGAAAGACAAAATTTCACCCTAGAGGAGATGGGCCATTTAAAGTACTTGAAAAGATTGGAGATAATGCTTACAAATTGGA
This sequence comes from Nicotiana undulata, assembly GCA_005239495.1. Classification (NCBI taxonomy): domain Eukaryota; kingdom Viridiplantae; phylum Streptophyta; class Magnoliopsida; order Solanales; family Solanaceae; genus Nicotiana; species Nicotiana undulata. Next base: position 24,126 of record MDKH01154022.1, read on the forward strand.
CCTTCCCGGTGAGTTTCAAGTAAGTGCTACTATCAATGTTGCCGACTTATCCTTATTTGATGTAGGTTCAAATTCGAGGACGAATTCTTTTCAAGAGGAGAGGAATGATAGCTCAACGGACAAGGATAAAGCTTTAGAAGCACCAAGAAGGCCATTCACAAGGTCTCAAGCTAAGGAGAAGCAAGACAAGGTTGTTGGGCTTCAATGGGAGATCAAGAAGGCACTAATGGTGGAAGAACAACTCAAGAATTAGCAGATGATTTAGCTAAGTGCTACACTCATGTCATGGTCCAAGTCCAAATCCAAGAAGAGGTAGATTGGGGTCCAAGCACCAGTCAAAGAGGGCCTAAATTAGGCGTCTAAATCATCATAAATCAGCTCAAGGAGGGGCGGCCAAGACATTGGACAAGGATTTAAAGTTCCTTATTTTATTTCCTAGTTTGTTAGGACATATTTGATGCTTTCCTAGGTAGTTAAGGTTTTATTTTATTTTCCTAATTTTATTGTAATTACTTTCCAAGATTGACTTGGTTTTTATTTCCTAGAGTTTTTACCTTTTCCTATGGTAGTTGGACTTGTTGTCCAAAGTAGTTTAGGACTTTATTTCCTTAAATTTTAGGTAAAATTTCGTGACCCCTCCCTATATAAAGGGGTATCTTCTTTATTTTAGACTTAGACTATTATCAATAAAAATTATTAGATTTTTCTTGCACTCTTGTGTGTTGTTATACTTGGATTTATTCTTCAACTTTCAAGACTCAACTTAAGATGGTAAGATTAAATTTTTTTGAAATCTTAGATCACTTCTAGGTATTCAAGAAAGGTGATAAGTTTAGGCTTATTGTTGTTCTTGTTATTCTAAAGGGTCGGATTTCACAATCTATCTCTTGTTCTTTAATCTCTACCAAAGGTGATTAGTTCTTCGTTAGCTAATTGTTGTTGTTAGGATTCAACTTCAAGAATAGACTTCTTGAATTCAAGAAATTCTTTCTTGAATTCAATTTATCCTTAATTTTCCGTCTTTTTTTGTTTCTTTATTTTTTTTAGTTTCCGCACGTTTCTTGATTTTTCTTTAGTAATCTTGGACCCCAATCGTATTATTATCAGGAGCTATAGATGGGAGTTAGGAGTATATATTGTAGTGTGTGAGTTTGATTATCTCAAATTACACTTCCACAAAATCAAGTTTGTTTTATGTCTAATTTAAAAGTACAATTGCAAGTTGAGAAATAAAACTAAGAGAATGTTTTTGTGTTTTTTCAAATGTTCTAAATAGCCTAGGTCTATGACCTTCACCTAGGTGTTTGCCTAATGGGGTATAAACCTTAATGCTTGTTTTATTGATCCGGGTGTATTATAGCTATCAACACTCAATTACCCATAATAACTCTCGGCCAAAGAGTGATTTTTTCCAATTTGGCTTTCTCAAGTCCAAATGGGCATCCATCAAAACGGTTGATAAAAGCTCAAGTAGGGTTGTTACTATCTCTAGATTGAACCCTTTAATTGGGATTATCAATCTCTCGATTGACCCTTGTTAGCCAAGTTTTCTTAAACTAAGTCTCTCTTTCTCAAGTAGAGACTAAGTCAAATAGGCATGAACTAATGTTTGCAACCATTAATTCCACAAAATTAAGCATGAACAAGGCTAAATAATAAATATTCAATCACAAACAAGCATTATTAAACACTCACTAAGTTGACACACTAGGGTTAGGACACAACCCTGGTGAAATCTAACTACTCATGCTTGAAATTAAAGAAAAAGAAGAAAAAAATGCTAATTAAACTCATATTGTAAGATTAAAATGACAAAATCTATGTTAAAATAGCTCAAAATATGAAAACTACTAAAAGAAGTAAAAGGAAACGGCAACTGTAGCAGCTGATGTGAAAAGTTGACTTAAAATGTGAAACTCGTCTATTTATACAAGGCTGAAAATTTCGGACAAAAATGCCTTTCTGGAGGTTCTGCACCGCACTTTTCTTCAACTTGTCATGATTGGAAGTCTGCAGCCGCATAATTCTTATCTACAACCGCAATGCACTCTTTCTGTGGTTCGCAGATTTTTAACTACGGCCGCATCTTGCTCTTCTGCGGTCCACATCTTGCTCTTCTGCGGTTCGCAATTTTACATATGCGGCCGCATAACTCTTCTTCTTCGGCCGCATAATGCTTGTGCGGTCCGCACTTCTGGGGGACTTGGAATGCATATTCTCTGAACTTTGCTCCTGGCTCATCTTTTGCGGCCGCACAATTCATGTGCGGACCGCACTTTGCACCAAACTCTGCTAGATTTTCCTTCAGCATTTGCGGCCGCAGATGATATTCTGCGGTCCGCACTTCTGAGCTTCTGTGCCTTTTGTGTCTTTGAGTTCAGATTACTCCTTCTTGAGTTGGATTTTGTCTTGGGAGTTCATCTTCCAATATTCCTGTAATTAAGTACATTTTATCAGTTTTCGGAAACACAATTAAACGCTTTTGGACTAAAATAAAAGCTAAAATGCGCTAATAAGTAGTCAAATCCTCCACTTATCATTGATCAAATAAATAAAAGGTTGATTGTAAAATTTTATAGTAAAAATAAAATATATTTCAGTTTTTAACTCAGCAGAAAATGATACCAATAATTACTACCAAGAAGAATACTTAAATACTTTAACACCAAATGGTCTTTTAACATACATGTTTATTGTCAACTTTCTTATTTCTTACGTATGTTAGCGTCACTGTATATATAATAGCTTAAGTTAAAATTGATCTCTCATTGTATATAGGTTAATTTTGAAGAAGAAAAATATGTCCGTCATTCTACTGGAAAATTTAGATACACCGAATAGCTTATTTAATAGCACACAGATGGTATATAGAAGTTTTGGCAATAACGTTATGGATGCAAAAATTATGATACTGGCTAATGTGCTTCTAAGGATATTCTTATCACTGAAGTCAACTTTCGTCTTCCGAAACTAAGGAATATCTTTTTAAATTTGTGCGAAAATAATTTTTAGTATGTTTATGTTTTGCACTAATAAATAAAACATAAGGACAAACATCCTTAATGATAGACTATATTTAGCGCAATATGTTTTCTGGCACAAACAATTGTATGTTGCACTTTCAAGAGGGATATCAAGATTGACAACAAGAGTTTTGATTAAGGCAGAGCAACCAACGCATTAGGAAGAAACATACACAAAAAAATATTGTCCACAAAGAAGTGTTCGTTAAGATACCATCAAATTATATACTTTTAAATTATAATATATAATTATCTAACTTACATGATAAAATTGATCGTTTGTGTAAATTTTGATGATGTCCTTTTATTTTATATTCAAGAATTATGCTAATGTAATAGTATTTTTCAGCATTTAGATGATTGTTATATATTTATACATAAAATTTCTCTCATTAATTAAATTTTATTGCTCCTTCATATAAATAAATGTTTAAATCATCACGTGCCATTATTGACGTGCAACGCATGTTCATATATATATATATATATAAATTTGTTAAGTATGGTATTCTTGCATTTTTTATGTATTATAATTTATAATCTTTAGCTCCACTACTAATTAATGGGCCAGGAGAGAAATAATGTGGTGGGATGAAGCAGTGCATGTGCCACAAGTTTCTTTGGATATTTTGCTTGGAAATAATGGGATTTTAAAACCAGGTACTGAGCTGGCTTACAAATTCGATGATGGAGGTACAGAAGAAATGCCTATTTTATGTACGTAGACGATATTGATTCTTCTCTCTATGCAGAGGGATGATTTATGAACGTAGACGATAACCAAATCAACATCTCAAGGAAAACCAAAGAAATCAATTCTTTTTCTTTTTAAACTGGAATTGCCAGTTGGGCCAAATTTTTACTAATTAGTCTTTATCCAAAACCCAAAAGGATCGATTGGTACTTGGTTATAGCATAAATGAGAATCAAAATTGTACAGGAAACCATAACATCTAGGATATAATCATTATTTTTGCTTAAAAATGTATCGTGTCCAATGGTACAACTAAAATAATTACATGAAATTCACTTGAGTTCTATTTCTTGAGTAGAGACTTCACCGACACTCTAAACATATAATCCTGTTAATAATATTCTGATTTCTAAATAATGTATACATACATACTACGTATATGACATGTATCTGAGCCCAAAGTCAAAGGGGGTAATTATTTTATACTTTTCTTTTATCCTTCTTTTCCTCTATTCTACTCAATGATCATCATAATTAATAGATATAATACATTAATCATTAGGAAAGAGTACGAGAGAAAATTCCACCGACGAGGACGGAAAACATATATAGAAATGGTTCATTCCTGACTTCCTGTAGTAAATTCTTTCATATGTGTCCTTACCATTAACAGAACTCCAACGTGAAATAGGTGGACTCAGTCTAAATTATTCGAGGAAAAAGATTCAAATCTTTCCCTTTATTTTTTATTATAGTTTAAATTTCTCTCATACCGGAGCTTCTTTAGGAATCAAAGGAAAATTTGAAACTTTTTTCTTATGAAAAGTAATTTTAGAGCAAAATTTAACAGAAATGACAGCGTTACTCAATTTGGAAATATATCGTACCAAAATAATAGTAGCCAGTATTATAAGCAGAAAGTCAAGGGGAAGAAGGCGAAGCATATATATGTCTGGCAGTCGATGACTTAAACCATGTCTGCCGGCTTTGAAGTAGGAGTACAATTTTTCTTTAGTTCTGCGTTCCTTTCAAGCCATTCATTGCATGAGAGTAAACATATAAGATTCTTCCTCGAAGCAATACTTTATGCATGTGAAAACATGGAAGAAACAGAGAAAAATCTATCTTAATTTATGTGATGACCCAAAAGGTCATCCTAAGTTAATTTAGCTAAATCTGTGTTCCGAGGCCCCGAAAGCCTCCGTTAATCTCACCTTGATATGCGTGCATAGCTCGGACGTGTTGCCGGGAAGCTTTATGTGAAAAACTTGATAATAAGTTGAATTTGTAGTAATTAATTGAATACAGTTGACTTTGGTCAATATTTTTGGTAAACGAACCTGGACCCGTGATTTGACGGTCTTGTAGGGTCCGTAGAAAAATATGGTACTTAGGCGTATGCCCGGAATCGAATTCCGAGGTCCCAAGCCCGAGAAATGAATTTTTAAAGAAAATTATTTTCTGGAAATAATAAGGACTTATGAAAATGAAATTTGATTTGAAATTTGTGTTACCAGGCCCGTATTATGATTCCGGAGCCCGGAACAAGTGTAGTATATATTATGTGACTTATCTGTGAAATTTGGTGTAAAACAGACTTGAAATGTTGTGTTTCGAATCAAAATTGGAATAATTGAGCCTTATGAAGTTTTGAGAAAAATTCTATGAGTTTTGAGGTTTAATTCATTGATTTTGATGTTATTTCGGTGGTTTTAATACTTGAATAAGTTTGTATAATGATTTGGGAGTCGTGTGTGTTTTTGATTTTGAGTCTCGAGGGCTCGGGTGAGTTTCGGGTAGCTAACGGGGTGTAAAAACATGAAAAATCTGGTGTTTTGTTGATTTTCTGGTGTCTGGTAGCTTATTCTATGCGATTGCATAGGTGGAGCTGCGATCGCATAGAGTTGAGAGTGGGGTGGGGGTATGATGCCCTACGCGATCGCATTGGTGGGGCCGCGATCGCAGTGTAGGAGATCCTGAAGCTCCACGATCGCATCCTTCTCTCCGCGATCGCAGAGTGTGTAGTCCAGCTTCTCCGCGATCGCATTGAACATTTTCGCCCAGTTATTTTAAAAGTCCCAAAACAGAATATCATTACGGGATTTATTATTTTTGCACTCTTCTCTTCTTCTCCAAATCCCATTGACGACCCCCAAGCTATTCTACCTCCACAACCACTTGGTTAAGTGACTTTAATTCCAATTTCTTTCATTTTCCTTCCTAATCACTAGAATCTAGGCCTAAAATCCTAAAATCAAAGTAGAAATTAGGGGTTTTGGGTAGATTTAGGTTTTTGGGAATTTTGGGTAATTCAACCTCAATTTGAGGTTGGATTTCAAAACAAATTATATATTCTAACTCGTGGGGGTATGGGTGATCGGGTTTTGGTCTGAGCCTCATGTTTGGACCAAGCGGGTCCGGGGTCGAATTTTAGTATTTTCGAAAGAATGCTTGGAATGGGTAATTAGGCTATGGAAAGTATTTATTGAGTCATTATTGATATACTTGAGTTAATTATGTCTAGATAATACCATTCCGGAGTTGAATTCTAAAGGAAGGGCAGTGTTAGAGGGTTGATTACTATATTTTTGGACCCGAGGTAAGTGTCTTGCCTAACTTTGGTGAGGGAATAGGTATTGTGCCCTATGTGCTATGTGTGTTATCTTGTTCAATGCATAGGTGAGGTGACGAGTACCTATGCATTGTGTGTCAAAGTATGCCCGTGAGTCCATCTTGCTTAATTCCTTGTTATTGCTTCAATGATTATCGTGTTATGAAGTAGTTCTTTTGGGAAGTTATGTACTCATAAGGATTTGGTTATAGTTGAGACCCTTGCCGGGCAAATGTGTTTGACTTTGGTTGTTATTACCCGTGTCGGCTGGTTGTGGATTGAATTCCGGTAATTGATTTCCTTGCCAAGTTTGTGATTTGTTGTTGATATTACTTGGGTGAGGAAGAGAGTAAACACCGAAGGGTGATGTCGTACCATTCATTCATATCACTCATTATTTATTTATTGCAATGTGAGGAAGAGAGTAAAGCACGAAGGGTGATGCCGTGCCATTCATTCATATCACTCATTATCTATTTATTGTAATGTGAGGAAGAGAGTAAAGCACGAAGGGTGATGCCGTGCCATTCATTCATATCACTCATTATTTATTTATTGCAATGTGAGGAAGAGAGTAAAGCACGACGAGTGAGGTCGTGCCATTCATTCATATCACTCATTATTTATTTATTTCAATGTGAGGAAGCGAGTAAAGCACGAAGGGTGATGTCGTGCCATTCATTCATATCACTCATTATTTATTTATTGCAATGTGAGGAAGAGAGTAAAGCACGAAGGGTGATGCCGTGCCATTCATTCATATCACTCATTATTTATTTATTGCAATGTGAGGAAGAGAGTAAAGCACGAAGGGTGATGCCGTGCCATTCATTCATATCACTCATTATTTATTTATTGCAATGTGAGGAAGAGAGTAAAGCACGAAGGGTGATGCCGTTCCATTCATTCCATTTATTATTGCAATCATTTCATATATATTTACCTGTTGCATAGTGAGGGCGAGAGTAAAGATCGAAGGGTGATGCCGTGCCATTCATTTCAGTTATTATTGTGATCATTTCATATACATTTACCAGTTGCATAGTGAGGAAGAGCGTAAAGCACGAAGGGTGATGTCGTGCCATTCATTTATCTTTTTGTTTATCGTGTTTAACATCTCATTTTGCTATCTATCTGTTGCCCCCTTACTTGTTCCCGTTTTCCCTTGCTTATCTGTTGAATATCTGTCACTTCCTTGCTATATTTTTGGTAGAACTGTACAAGTAGATTATCGTCGTCGTGTCTAGCCTCGCCAGTACTTCGGCCGGGGTTAGGCTCGGCACTTGCTCAGTACATGGGGTTGGTTGTACTGATGCTACACCTGCACTTCTCTATGTTGTGCAGATCCCCCAGCCGAACCCGGTGGACACTGATTGAGGAAGAATCCTTCAGTCCACTTCAGAGATTACAAGGTAGACCCGCAAACGTTCGTGGGCCTTGGCGTCTCGTCTATCCTTATCTTTCTATTATGTCTTATTTGCCTTAGTTCTAAGACAACTTATGTATTATTTCTTCAGACTTTGTATTTAGTAAGCTCTTAGTCAGTTCGTGAGTTAGTGACTCCAGGTGTTGGGATATTGTAAACGAATCGTGTTATTGGTGTTTTGAGTATTTTTTAGAATTTATCTGCTTCCGCATTTGAAAAAGGAATATTAGATGTTTTACCTAAATTCTGTATTCTTTTTTTTATGTTAGTACGTACACGAAATTGTATACGTTGGCTTGTCTAGCGGGTTCAACGTTAGACGCAGTCATGGCCCAATGGTGGGATTTCGGGTCGTGATAATTTATTTATTAATTAATAAGCTAAGTTACCTACATAGGAGCTTTGAGTTATACAAAATTAAGTCATCTTTTGAACATAAATTTGGTTGACACTTGAAAAAAAAAGGGTCTTTGAAGTTCTGTTGAAAAATAATTTTTTGAAAGTGGATGTTGTGTTTGGACATGCATTTTACACAAAAATATATATTGAAGTTTTATGAGCGGAAGAAAGATGTGGTTCTTCGAGTTACCGAAGAACCACCAGACCAGGATCAAGATCTTGAAACGAAAAACATGGTTTGTGGGTCGATTTCAAGAAAGAACGTATTTCAACTTTTAGGACTCGGAATCTAATGATTAAAAAACGAGGTGAATGATGACGATCTGAACTATAAGAAAGACTATTTAATCGTTCAAAACAAGTAAATCTTGATGATACACCAGTTTAATGAAAGTTATGATTCTACGATATCAAAATAACGAATTTAGATCAAGAAACGTGTTCTTAAAGTATCAAGAACTAAACAAGTTCCAAAAGTCACCACTTGGAATCAATTAACGTGATAAAGAAACACCACACGCAATTGAAAACAAGATAAATACTATCCCCATCTTGCTTGGAACCAAAAACAAGGATAAAGAAGACAAAATAGAGAAAATCATTCTATTGTAAAACTAGGCAAGCCTTAAAAACGTGAATCTTTCTAAAAGGCAAAAGAACCCTTTATATAGGCCTAGAGTCTCTTCTTTGATGACTACAATTCTTATTCTAATAAGGAAATAAAATAACTAAAGACAAGGAAAGTAAAATTCCTCTTCTACGAGAAAAAGAAACTAGGATCCTGCTAAAAGGAATTCCTTTTCTAAAGGGAATAAAATAAATTTTATTTTAAGAAGTAAAGAATCTTGGCTTATTGAAATCAATCTTGAGCTTCTTGGACTTCTTGCGCTTCTTGAAAATAAGTCCATACATTTGGACTTGAACTCTAAATAATGACCTTGGCCAAAATTAATAAAATTTAACATGGTTCAAACATGTTAAGAGAAGAAGCATTGATGCCCCTGTTAGGAGGTGCGAGAGGTTGGCCATGGCGAGTTTGAGAAGAGGTCGAGGTAGGCCTAAGAAGTACTGGGGAGAGGTGATTAGAAATGACATGGAACTACTTCAGCTTACTGAGGACATGACCCTTGATAGGAGGGTGTGGAGGTCGAGGATTAAGGTAGAAGGTTAGTGGGAAAAGTTGTTGTTGTTGTTGTTGTTGTTGTTTTCAAAGTTCGTTCAAAAGCTGATCAAACAAACAATATTTCCAAATTATTTTGAAAAAAAAAGTCAAAATTCATGTCCAAACGGTAGCTAACAAAAAGTTTGGGATTCCTACTTTTTTTTTTGTCAAAACAAATTTTTTATATTTAACCAGTATAAATACGTACATCTGCTAGCCCATGGGACTCTAGATCTAGACCCTTCATAAGACTCATATTATAGTACTACAACTTTGTTTCTTTTCCTAATAGACTAGTATGCTATAAATTGTCTCACATAGGAAATCTATTTAACTGTTCTAATAAAATCTTCCATTTACTCCTTTGTTGGCCTTGATATGCAACTGCAGCACTAATCTCTCGAACTTTCCTTGCATATGTAGTATGCTATTTTTGAAGCCTTCGCATGTTTCTTTCAAGCCATTTGTAGTAGACTATTGCTGCAAATAAAAATACCATAACCTGAGCTCTTGGTCTGCCATTATTGGTTCTCTTGGTTAGGCACTGTACTTCCTTGTCCCAGCTTTCAATTGAGTGCTTTTCTCCCAGCCAGTCTAATAGTATAGCCCATATCGATTTTGCATATTCGCACTCGAAGAAATGATGATTTAGAGTTTCTTCTTTTTGACTGGTACATAGTACACAATCATTTGGCACATCTATCTTTAATTATTTCAATCGATCAACTGTTGTCTTTGATGGAGAGTTAACCATAGTATAAATTGATGTCTTGGTATAATGCCAGCTCCCAACACTAGTCTCTTCCATGGAATCTTCTGGAACTGTAGCCTTGCAGCTATATACACTTGCTTGATACTAAATTTTCGTTGTTTACAGTACTCATTGACATTTTCAGAAGTATTCATAGACCCAAACCATTCTCTTGTATCAAACATCTTTTGAATAATCCAGCAAGCTTCCATTTTACCCATAAGATGTCCTTCTTGGCATTGATAGCCCATAGAAGCTTGCACAAATCAGCCTTGTTCCATGAGTAGAAGTCAATAATACCCAAACCTCCAGTTGAGCCTGGCATACACAGTCTTTCCCATGATATTAAGGATCTTTTTGATGGTTCATCACTTCCCGTCTATAAGAATGTCCTACACACAGTAGTAACCATGTGTAGTATCTTCTTTGGAAGCAAGAAAACTTGTGCCCAATATGTTTGCATTTCAAATAAGACACTCTTGATCAACTGTAAGCGGCCACTATATGATAAAATTTGGTGGTCCAACACTTGATTCTTGCAGTGATTCTCTCCACAAGTGGCATACTTTGATGAGTGGATGGTTCTTTTTATTGACAGTGGCACCCCCAGATGTTTGAAAGGGAATTCCCCTAGTGCAAAATGCATTTCATAAGAATTGAGGCCTTGAATTCCTCAGTTACTCCAGCCGCATAGAATTTTTCATGTTTTCTTTTAGTCTAGTTACAACAGAGAAGTGATCAAATGCCTGAAGTATCAATTGTATTGAAATTTTGTCTTCTCTGCAACATATGATCAAGTCGTCTGCAAAACATATATGGGATATCTTGAGCCTGGCACACCTTGGATGGTAATTGAAGTCTGGTATGTATTCAAGGGTGTTCAAACTTTGATTGAGATATTCCATGACCAACACAAACAAATAGGGTGACATAGGACCCCCCTGTCCCAATCCCTTTTTTTTGCCTGAAATTTAGGTGTCATCCCTCCATTGAGCAACAATGAGTAGCTAACACTCGTGACACACTCCATTATCAGATCAACAAACTTAGCAGGGATTCCATACTCTAACAACACAATCTTTAGGAATGGCCATTCCGCTGAATCATATGCTTTTCTTATATCCACCTTTATTAGACACCTTGGTGATACACCTTTTTGTGTGTATCCTTTGACTAATTCATGGAAAAGTATGACATTGTCTAATATATTTCTCCCTTCAATGAAGTCATATTGTGCAGGTCCCGCTATGTGATCCACCGTTGTTTTAAGTCTCCCTGTTAGAATCTTGTATATCACTTTGTATAGAGTGGTGCAACATGCTATAGGTCGATACTCTTTAACATAAGTAGGGCTTGCTACTTTTGGCACCAAGGTAATAGTTGTACATTTCACACTCTTTAGCATCTTTCCATTTGTAAAGAACTCAAGAACTGCCTCTGTAACCTCTGTTCCTAGAGTATCCCAATGTTGTTTAAAATATTCAGCTGGGTAGCCATCAATGCGCGGGGCTTTGTCATTGGGAAGGTCTTTGATTATCTGATAGACTTCTTCATTTGTGACCTGTTGAAGCACCCCCTTTTGTTGTTCTTTGGTCAGGCATGGTCCAAGCCTTACAATGTTGACATCCAAACATGGTAGTTCATCTGCACACTTCCCCAATAGAGCTTGAAAGAAATGCACAAACTCTCGTTCAACAAGATTAGGTTCAGTAAGTTTTACTCCTTGCTCATTACATATAGAAGCTATTCTGTTTCTAGCTTTCCTGGCTTTCACTTGAGCATGGAAGAACTTTGAATTTGAATCCCCAGCTTGAATCCAAGTGGCTCGAGACTTCAGTCTTAGCACTTGTTCACGTACACCTTCCCATTTCTATATATGTAGTAAGAGCTTCTTTTCCTTGGTGATCTGTTGATTGTTGAACAAGTCTGTACTCAATTCTTCTTGTACTTCTTTCAATTCATCTCTCATTCGATTTAGCTTTCTTTCCAAGGAGGAGAATTCTTCGTTCAAGTGCTTTGTACTTTATTTCAGCAATTGCAATTTCCTCCATATTGAGTACATGGCATATCCCTCTATGGGTTGTCCCCAAATTTGTTGCACTGCCTCCTTGAAATCTTGTTGTTGCATTACCACATTTAATAGTCTAAATGGCTTAGGCAATCTCTGCTTAGCTCTATCAGTATTTAGGATAATTGGTGAATGGTCTGATACTCCAGGGGAGTCATAAAAAACTTCAATATCGTTATATAGCATGAACCATTGAGGGTTCCCAAAAGCCCAGTCAATGTTACTATATATTCTCTTTGTTGCCTCTCTTTTATTACACCATGACCATTGCCATCCCTTTCTGTTCTATTGTCCCAATCGCACATCTGTGATACAATTTTTAAAATTCATTATTTATGCTTGGTGGACTGGGTTCCCATTCAGTCTATCATTGATTGAAAACATTGTATTGAAGTCGCCCATCACCAGCCACGGTTCATTTATGTTGGTTTTGAGACATCTCAACTGCTCTCACATGTCCTTCTAACCAATCTATACCCTATGTTGGAAAAATCATCAACTAGGGAGTGTATACCCTATGTTGGAATCAACTAGGGAGTGTATACCCTATGTTGGAAAATAAAATCAACTAGGGATTCTATACCCTATGTTGGAAAAATCATCAACTAGGGAGTGTATACCCTATGTTGTCATCAACTAGGGAGTGTATACCCTATAGTGGAAAATAAAAATCAACTAGGGATTGTATACCCTATGTTGGAAAAAATCATCAACTAAGGAGTGTATACCCTATGTTGGCATCAGCTAGGGAGTGTATACCCTATGTTGGAAAAATCATCAACTAGGGAGTGTATACCCTATGTTGGCATCAACTAGGGAGTGTATACCCTATGTTGGAAAATAAAAATCAACCAGGGATTGTATACCCTATGTTGGAAAAAATCATCAACTAGGGAGTGTATACCCTATGTTGGAAAAATCATCAACTAAGAAGTGTATACTTAGGCCGTTAATATTCATAAACATGTTAGTACGCTTTAGGTGCGTATTGATAAATACATTATCGTGATTGTGTACACGTTCACGTGACATAATTGCGATTTCCAAAATAAAATCGAGGTATACGTTCACGCAACTTTGGCCAAAGAATCTTAATAATAATAAAATATTTAAAATTATGTACATGTTTACGTAACACAAATAAAAGACTAAAATAAACACTCGTAGAGACACTTTTAGGAACGGATTTCTAAAAATTATCGAAATTACGTACACGCCCGCGTGACGTGATTCCAGTTTCTTTTTTACAACAAAACAAAAATACGCGCTTGCGCAGCTTTATTTATCTCCTTGAATGAGTTCAGTGTCGAGAATTATGTACATGTCCGCATGACATGATTTTAGATACTATTTAAACTCTACGGGTTTTACGCATACGTGGCCCGTCTCAAAAGAACTCCTTGAATACAAAAGAATGATAAAAAGGGTAAAAAGATAAAAATGCACATAGGTACAAAAGCAGTAATTAAACAATTTAGGCCAAGTTTAATCATTAAGCGACCGTGCTAGAACCACGGAACTCGGGAGTGCCTAACACCTTCTCCCGGGTTAACAGAATTCCTTACCCGGTCTTCTGGTTTCGCAAACTTTAACACAGAGTCAAAACTTCCTCGATTTGGGATTTAAAATAAACCGGTGACTTGGGACACCATAAATTATCCCAAGTGGTGACTCTGAATAAATAATTAATCCAATTTTGATTAATATCACTTAAAGTGGAAAAACTCTCGTATTACCCTTACCGGGTGAAAAAGGAGATGTGACAGCTCTGGCGACTCTGATGGGGATTAAGAACCCAGAATCTCTGGTTCAGGGTTCAAGAATTCTAGCTTTTATGTGATTTTACTTGGCTTTCTTAATTTGTGATATTACTGTGTTTTGTGCGCTCAAATGTTCTAAATGTTATTTATTTACCGCTTTGATATTTATTTGAACTGTATTTAAACTGTCTCCTCACGCCTCCCTCCTGAGTATTCTAAAATTGGTGCACACATTCGCGTGGCCCGTCTTTCTGTTAGAGGTCATACCAAGTAAGAAATACGGGGATGGACTAGTCACTAGGCCGGATAGCCTTTCGTGCTACCGGTACGTCGCTCCCACCCCGACTCGAGTTGTCCGCTCGGGTGGCCAAGGTCTAGAACAAAACCCTAGGTTTAAACCCTAGAATGACAAAACCTCATGTCGGATCCCTAGTAGGAACGATTATCTGCATCATGTGCATTTTGACTTAGGGGACTCAATACAGGGGTTGGGTCCGTCTATGACAGGTGTACCCGAAACAAAAAGACCATCCTGATGCATCCTACTTGTTATACGTGCATTATTTGTCTCGGTTTGTTTGTTGACCGGCTAAAGAAAAAAATAAAAATAACAGAAAAACCAAGAGTGAGGGAGATTAGAAATTTACCAATTTTGAAAAATCCTAATATTTGAAAAAGATACCCCGAAACTCTGCCAAAATTTTCCGAAAAAAAGGGAGAAAGGAATTTCAAAATAATTGTAAATGAGGAGAAAATTTCAAAAGAAGTTCAAAATAAGTCAAAATTATTTTTTCTAGTTATGTCAAAACTGACAGAACTACGTGGGTATGATTCTCACCGGATGTGAAATATGTAGGCAAACCTCATCGGTTCCGGCCCCTAATTTTCAAAAGTCCAAAAATATTTTTCTTTATTTCCTTCCCGAAAATTCTCCCAAAAAAAAGAAGATATTTTTTTTAAAAATCCTAAAATATTTTCCTTCCTTTTTGAAGCCTTTCATTCAAAAACAAAAAGAAAAACTAAGTAAAGTAATCAATCAAAATCCAAAAAAAATATGTTTTCCTTCTTCAGACGTATTTTCCCAAAAACCAAGAAAAAAAAAGATCAGAAAACTCAAAACAAAATTCCTTTTCTTCTTTCGCAAACGTCATAAAAATTTGAAAAGTTGAAGTCCAAAAATATTTTCGCTTTTCTTCAAAAAATTCGCTTTCGGAAATTATAAAGAAAACTCGAAATAATTGAAATATTTTCTTTGTAGAAATCTTTTAAAAAACAGAAGAAGAAAACAAATCCAATCAGAATCCAAAAGAAAAAAAAATATTTTTCTAACCGTTTAGAAGTCTTTTTCTCAAAAATGCAAAAAAGAAAAAATCAAAAAAGCCTTAAAGATATTTTCTTTCTTCTTTAGAAGTCTTTCTTCCAAAAAATCAGAAACAAAAATCCAAAAAAAAATTTATTTTTCTCTTTAGAAATTCTTTTAAAGTTCCTCTTTTGAAAATTTAGAGGCAACATTCAAAATCCAAAAATACTTTCTTTCTTCTTAAAAGTAAACAAAAAAGAAGACAAAACGATTGGAAATTCAACAAAAATATTTTCTTTCCCGAAATTCAAAACGAAAGAAAAAGATTTTTTAGAAGTCTTTCATTCAAAAATAGAATCAAACAAAATAATAATACAAAAATATTTTCACTATTTTTAGAAGTCTTTTGCCCAGAAATAAAAATATAAAATCCAAAATTATTTTCTTTCTTCTCTAGAAGTTTTTATTTCAAAAACATTTAAAAAACAAAAGCAAAAATAATCAAAATCCAAAATACAGGTTTCCTTTATCTTGAAGTGTTTTTCCAAAAATTCAAAAAAAAAACAAATAAAAGAAAAGAAAAAAATTAAATTAACGCCCAAAAGAGAAAAAATATTTTCTTGCTTTTTTAGAAGTCTTTCTTTCAAACATTTCAATCAAAACAACAACAAAAAAGAGCCAACTATATTTTCTTTCTTCTTTTAAAGCCTTTCTTTAAAAAATTCAAAAACAAAATAAATGAAATTAAAAAAAAAGTTAGGTTTATTTACTCCATTCTCAATCTTCCCGAACTACGCAAGATCTGATTCATGCGGCGTCATGATACGTAGGCAATCCCCATAGGATTCGATCACAGCCAAAAGAAAATTAAAAAAAGGGAGAGAAAAAGAAAGTGAAAAAAGAAGAAGAGAGAATTAAAAAAAAAGAAGGAGAGATAAAAATTGGAAAGGGACATTTAAAGGTCGGGATGAAACACGCAACCGTTAAAACACATGGTAGAAGCGTTTAACTGTTAGGTGCATTGCATCCCACCATGCACCTAACTATAACGGTTCTAGGTTCGGTTATTGGAGAAAATGCTCATTTTTTTTATTGGTATATATCTAAATCAATAATAGTGGAAATTCATAATTTGGAAACAATTTAAGGAAGGAAAACAAAATTCAAATACTACAGCCTCGGATCCGGTGTCACACAGTCATGAGCTACTAATACATAAACAAGACCCAAAAGAAATGACCAACATAGTCTGAAAGTAAATACGACATGTAGAAGAGAAAGAGATGATGAGCTCCCGGTCGCCAGCTGCTACCTCGTCAACTCCAATGAACTGTTGCGGCTCACTGACCAGAGTTGGATCTCAATTTACCTAGATCTGCACACAAGGTGCAGGGTATAACGTGAGTACACCAACTTAATAAGTAACGAAAACAACCTATGGACTGAGAGGTAGTGACGGACTAAACCTCCGATAATTTGAACAACAGCATATAGTTTGAACATGACAGTAATGTAGTAGAAAGTAAGCGAAATGCACCGAGTTATGTCTGTAAACTTGCATATATTCGTGTAAAATCAGAAATGCTATGTATACAGTATCCACTCTCATAATGAAGTGCACTCAGTACTCGAATTGGCCATCAGGCCCAGGGAAAATCCATCCCAGAATATGGATAAATATAGCGACATAGTCACTCGGTACTGAGGAAAAAGAAAGGCCAATCCAGCCCCACGGAGAAGATCCATCTCCGGAACAAGACACCACAGAGAATATCCATCTCCAGAACATATCACTCGGACAAGATCCATGTCCAGGGAAGATCCATCCCTCAATATTTGTGCGCTCACTGGGGGTGTAAAGACTCCGGAGGGGCTCCGATAAGCCCAAGCGCTATATCAAGCCAACGAAGGCATGATCCAAGGATCGCTGCGGTGTGCAGCCCGATCTCATAACTGTCTCAAAATCCCAGTTCTAGGCCCACTCAGTCAATACTTTCCAATCTCACTCACCATGCTCTCAGATATATCTATAATTCAGCCCAAACAATGATAATATGAAAATAACTAACAATTTCCGAAACTAAGGCATGAGAATGTAGGCTACAACAGGACTGAGTGCATAACAGCGAATAACCACAAATAGAGACAGCAACAATTGACCATTCCGGTCTAAACACATTGGTGTGAAGACTTAGCATTTACACTTATCATGATTTCTACTATGTTCAAGGAAGTCTCCGCCTTCACAGCACCAATATTAGTATGAAACAACCCTTAGACAGTTCCTTGGGATGATCCAGGCCACAAACATTCGGTGAACGCCCGCATGCCCGTCACTTGGCAATTGCGTCACCTTAATTAACATCAATTATCAGATAATTTGTGGTTTCGAACCCTCAGTCCAAGGTTGAAGACGTTACTTACCTCAAAACCGGCTAAAACACTACTCCGCAATGCCCTTGCCTCGAAATTCAACCTCCGAGAGCTCCAAATCTACCAACAATCAAGTGTATATCATTATTATATGCTAAGGGGTGAATCCCAATCAAAATTTATCAAGAATACTCAAAAATCCCGAAATTGGCCAAACCCGACCCCCGGGCCCATGTCTCGAAATTCAAAAAAATTTACAAAACTGAAATCCTTATCTTCACCCGAGTCTACCCATATCAAATTTACCAAAATTCAACCACAATTACCCCTTCAAATCATCAAAAGAGTCTCCAGACTTTTCTTCCCATTTTTCTCAATTTCTACTTTGATTCCACAAATTACATGGAAATAATCAATACTTATTCATGAAATTAGACCAAAAACGATAAAGGAATACTTACCACAAGACTCCCACTGAAAATTTCTCCAAAATCTCCCTTCTCGCGAGCTCTCTAATGGAGTTTTGAAAAATGGCTAAAAACCCTCATTTTTGAAATTAAAGTTTCTGCCCAACGATTTCCTTCTACGCGATTGCGGACATCCTGTCGCGATCGCGGAGAGTAACTCAACAGCCCCTGATTTTAACCCTACAAGATCGCAACATCTCCCAACGCGATCGCGATTCAGCTTGGTCTAAACTCACGCTATCGCAGTCCTCTTCACGCGATCGCGATGCACAGCAGCCTCTTACCACACGCGCCTCAGAAACTCTACGCGATCGCGGACTCCCTCACGCGATCGCACTGAACAACCTACTCAGCCCACGCGATCGCGACCCATCTACTGTGATCGCAAAGAACAAACTTCGACCCCCACCTTGCTAAGACTACGCGACCGCAGGACTACTTATGCGATCGCGGAAGAGAAAACCAGATGAAAAAAACACCAGAAAATCTGCCAAGTCTTTAAGCCAAACGTTGGTTCGTTGACCACCCAAAACACACCCGAGGCCCTCGGGACCTCAACCAAACATACCAATACGTCCTAAATGATCATTCAAACTTAGTCGAGCCTTCGAAACATCAATAACAACATCAAAACTCCAAAATTCCTCGAATTCAAGCTTATGAACATTGAAATTTCTAAATTCCACCAACGATGCCGAAACTACCCAAAACAACTCTGATTGACCTGAAATTTTGCAGACATATCCAAAATGACTATACGAACCTGTTCCGATTGTCGGAATTCCATTCCGACCCCGATAGCCTATTTTCCACTGCCGACCGGAAATCGCCAAAAACTAACTTTCGCCAATTCAAGCATAATCCTACACCGGACATCACAAAAACATTCCGAATACACTCCTAAGTCCCAAATCACCTAACGAAGCTATCCGAGCCATAAAACCTGCATTCCGGGGTCATTTACTAATAAGTCAACTCCATGTTGACTTTTCTAACTCTAAGGTTATTTTTAGAGACTAAGTGTCTAATTTCCTTATATAATCACTCCGAACCCGAGCTAATCAATTCTAACATATCATGAACAGTCCATCCAAGCTACGACAAGGCAGAAATAGTGAAAATAATGCACGTTCTATGTAACGACCGGCCGGGTCGTTACACTTCATTCCCTAGTTGATGCCAGCATAACCTGATTCCGACATAACTCAATGCCAACATAGGATATTACATTCCTTAGTAAATGCCAACATAGGGTCTCCACTCCCTAGTTGATGCCAGCATAACCCGATGATTCTTCCAACATAGGGTCCCACTCCCTAGCAGACACCGGCATAACCTGGTGATCTTTCTAACAACAGCATAACCTGTTGATCATTTTCTGACACTGGCATAGCCCAGTGATCTCTTTTCCCCAGGCAACAGCATAACCTGTTGACCTTCCAGACACCGGCATAACCTGGTGATCTTTCTGACAACAGCATAACCTGTTGATAATCTCCTGATACTGGCATAACCTAGTGATCTCCTTTTCCCCAGGCAACAACATAACCTGTTGACCTTTCCAGACACCGGAATAACCTGGTGATCGTTTCCTGACAACAACATAACTTGTTGATCATTTCCTGACACTGGCATAACCTAGTGATCTCCCGGCAACAGCACAACCTGTTGACCTTTCTAGAAACCGGCATAACCTGGTGATCTTTTCTGACAACAGCATAACTTGTTGATCATTTCCTGACACTGGCATAACCCAGTGATCTCTTTTCCCCAGGCAACAACATAACTTGTTGACCTTCCAGATACCGGCATAACCTGGTGATTTCTTTCTTGACAACAGCATAACCCGTTGATCCTTCCCAGACACCAGCATAACCTGGTGATCTTTTCTCGACAACAACATAACATGTCGATCTTTTCTAACATAGGGTCTCCAATTCCTAGTTGATTTTACTTTTAGGCATATGGTATCCACTCCCTAGTCTACAATAACTCCGGGTACACCATTCCCGACCTTTTATTGTTTTCCATAATAAAATAACATAGATTTCATTGCAATAACTCACGAAATTTTCCTGTGAAATCTGGGGCAGAAAATTTCGTTCGTTTGTTCTTGATTTTGCAGATTACACTTTAGGACAATGGATTCGAGACGACCAAAAGAAGAAGTTTCGATCCAGAATAAAAAAGAGGAAGAGAAGGTTGAATTCAAATTGCAGAAGCAGGGAAGACGTGGACTATTCAGGACGAGATTAAAGTCATCTGTTCTGTATATCCTGCCTTGATCCGGAGGACAAGAAGATGAAACCAGCATCTACAACTAACAAGTATCAAGGTTCAAATCTATAGTCTGCATGAAGACCATTTAAGACTCAAGATCAAGCTTCAGAAGACTCATAGATAGGAATCTTATAACTCATAGCTGATAGGATTAGTTAGTCTTTTATTTATTTATTTTGATTTTGATGTAAGAACGGGATCACGGACCGGAACCTCGACGGAACGGAACCTAACTCGACTCTCGAACTCATCACTCCATCACTCCAAAACATCCAGAACTACACTGACCTGATTTCTTTATAGCCAAAGATATGTAGGCAACCTCCGAAGCAAGGTTCGGTCAAATCTTTTTCAAAATATTTCCAAATGGAGTACCAAACGGGCAAACATTGCTCGTAATTTCTCACTTCATCTTTTCCCAAAAACTCTTCGTTTTCCCGAGCAAAGAAGGGCAGCTGTGAGCACTTAATGTTTGCCCCACATGGGAATAACTCCAAAAAATAGACCAAAAAAGAATTTTTATAAATTTTAGGAGTTTTTCTTTATTTAGTTGCATTTCATGTAGGTTTAATATTTTATAATTATAGAACAATCATAAAAATTGTCACATTTTTCATTTCATGTAATAATAGGTTTAATTCGCATTTTTAAAAATTAATTACCCTTTAATTGATATATTAATATATAAAAGTCACAAAAAATATACATTAGCTTATTCAATTAGTTTATTTAATTAGTTAAAATGTTAATTATGTCGTTTTGATAAAAAAAAAATTAATTAGTAGTAAGATGACTATTTTTGAAAGATAAAATTTGCCTTTATTTCAAATTGACCCAATTTCAGGGTCCAAAATCTCAGGCCCAACCAAATTCCCCACATTACAACCCTAAATCCCTTCTCTCTTCTATAAAAAAAAAGATAACCTAATTCATATACACCCCATCAGTCGTTTCCACACACACAAAAAACAATTCCATAAAGCAAAAACGGCAGCCATGGATTTTTTTCCTTGAATTTCACCTAAGCTAGCAGCACATACACCCAAAGGAGAAAGCCAAGAATGGAAGATAACAAAAAAAACACCTCCACATCCCTAAAAGTTCCGGCAATGACCACCATCGCCGACAACCCCTCCATCTTCCAACAACTTTTCTCCACCCTTGTTTCAGCCTCAAAACTGTCCAAACTCTAGCCAAAACACATCTAAACTTCATCCATGAAACCTCATACATAAACCTCCATTGCAACAACCTGGAAATAGCTCCAAAGATAAGCCATACCAGCTGCACAATTGCTGAAAGATCAGTCCGAAAATCCCAGAAAAGTAATCCCAAAATCAGCACCAAAATTCGACGAGTTCCTCGACAAAACGCAGCTGGAAATCACCAGCAAAACAGTTCTGAAAATCAGTCCAAAACAACACCTGAACATACAGATTCCGATCTAGCTCGAGTTCACCTCCGATGGTCGATTCCGTTTGAGGCTGCCGGCGATCGTTCCATGTAAGAAATTGTCCAGTTGTTCTGTGTAAGAAATTGCTCGGATTCATCATTACAAAGAAATATATTACACATTTGATGATTCAGAAATAAATAAGGAGGCAAGTTCACAAAAGCGGTGAATATTTATTCGTTTCTCTTTTAGCAATGTTTGTGAGGTTTGGGTGAACTCTTGATTATTACTTTCTTCTTCTTTTAAAGATCTGGATCTGTTTATATCCTATGTTATAGTACCCAGTACCATTTATATGCATTTTTTGGTTTCTTATGTGGTTGGAATTTAGTAACCCACTAAATAAGAAAGGAGCATGTTATGCTAGAAGTCACACATGACAAAGGCTCTTCTTCTCACTCATTAAATTTTATGGGTGTATTTGACTTAGAGAACTTTGCTGATTATTCAAACCTATTTTCTTGTGAAATTCTTGGTAGTAGTATAGTAACTTTATCAGCATAATGATATCCTATGATATGTTAGACAAAAACAGCTGGCTAGTTTCGTCATATTCTTTTTTTTTTTTTTTTTTGTTTATTAGAAAATCTTTGATGCTCTTTGTTGCTAGAGTAGGAAATTTTGTTGGGTTCACACGAATTGGGTAAGACTTATAATAATCTTAAACTTAGGCCGTTAATATTCATAAACACGTTAGTACGCTTTAGGTGCATATTGATAAATACATTATCGTGATTGTGTACACGTTCACGTGACATAATTGCGATTTTCAAAATAAAACCAAGGTATGCGTTCACGCAAATTTGGCCAAACAATATTAATAATAATAAAATATTTAAAATTATGTACATTTTACGTAACACAAATAAAAGACTAAAATGAACACTCGTAGAGACACTTTTAGAAACGGATTTCTAAAAATTATCGGAATTACGTACACGCCCGCGTGACGTGATTCCGGTTTCTTTTTGACAATAAAATAAAAATACGCGCTTGTGCAACTTTATTTATCTCCTTGAATGAGTTCAGTGTCGAGAATTATGTACACGTCCGTGTGACATGATTTTAGATACATTTTAAACTCTACGGGTTTTACGCATACGTGACTCGTCTCAAAGAACTCCTTGAATACAAAAGAATGATAAAAGCGGTAAAAGAATAAAAATGCACATAGGTACAAAAGCAGTAATTAAACAATTTAGGCCAAGTTTAATCATTAAGCGACCGTGCCAAAACCACGAAACTCGGGAGTGCCTAACACATTCTCCCGGGTTAATAGAATTCCTTACCTAGTCTACTGGTTTCACAGACTTTAATACAGAGTCAAAACTTTCTCGGTTTGGGATTTAAAATAAACCGGTGACTTGGGACACCATAAATTATCCCAAGTGGCGACTCTGAATAAATAATTAATCCCATTTCGATTAATGTCACTTAAAGTGGAAAAACTCCCTCATTACCCTTATCGGGTGAAAAATGAGGTGTGATAGTGTATACCCTATGTTGGAAAAATTATCAACTAGGGAGTGTATACCCTATGTTGGAAAAGGTGTAGCTAGGGATTGGGGACCCTATGCTACTTTAGGTTTGAATCATTTTCAACTTCATTCCTTCTTTTTCTTTTTCTTCTCTTTTATTTTTTATTTATTATTATTATATATTTTTATTTTCATGCATGCGGGAAAGGATTTTGGAGGAAACTTCCCTTTTTGGAGTCTATGTTGCAAGAGCACCTTCTATCCCTCGCGCAATTTCTTTTGGTTGCACCTGCTTTTTGTGCGGTTGCTTTCGAGTTGCACTTGTTTCCTATTTTCAAACAAAGAACAATTTGTTAGTTTGAAATGGCGGTTGGTTTTGCGGCCTTGATTATTTCAACTGCTTGATCTCGGCCCCTTTGACGAAGATCTCAACCGCTTGCTTGCTTGCTTGCTGGGAATTGGGTTTCATTTCTAAACCCATGGACCCTGGATTTCCAGATTTTATCATGGTGATCGGTCACATGGGACCCAACATTTCAACTTTATTCTACCTTTGTAGGTGTTTCCCTTGTTTCCTTTTTGGGTTTCCGGAGCATCGGTAAACTTCAGGCTTATCAGATTTTTGCTACGGCTAGTCGCATGGGACTTAACCATTCCAACTTTATTTTGCCTTCATTGGCCTTTTATTTCTACTTCGAAGCATTTGGGAAAACTCCGGCTTTTCAAACTTTTGCCGAGGGGGTTAGCCACGTGGGACTCAACCTTTTAATTTCATTTTCCTTTATAGGCGCTTTGATTTGATTTTCTTCTTTCAAGGGTTTTGAGCTTGAAGCATCGACCGCGAAGGCCGGTCGGGATCGACTTGATTCCCTTGGTGAGGCTGAACACCTTTTGCATATTAGCCCATGCCAAACGAGATCCTGTAAATAAGTTTTGCCATCCTTTCTTTGCCTAGTTTCGGAAACTGAGTTAGACCGAAAGGGATTTAGAAGAAAACTAAATGACAGAACGTACAATGAATTGAAACGAGAGGTATCCCTTTCGGGGAAAGGGAGGAAGGACTTATCTGGAGTGCAATGCAGACTTCAATAAACATGACATGCCTTTTGGACTGGATGCCCGATCTGTGTAAACTGTCCAACTCTCAGAAATTCATCACGACTAATACCCCGAGATCGAGAAACCTTGCCCCGGACCGTGTTGTTATCAATGATCCATTATCGTTTTCGATTAGTGATGCCCTTTGTGGGTTTTCGCCGACTAACCTCTCTCATTTCTCTTCTTACCATCGCCTTGCAGTGCTCTTTGCGAGTTTTCACTAGCAAGACTATCTCATTTTCAATTTCTCTGCTTACCTTCGCCTCTCGGTCCCCGTGTGAGTTTTCACTGATAAGACTCTCTCATTTTAATTTCTATCATTGCTCGTATCAGCTTCAAACATCTGCATCCTCCAACTCTAGACAATCTTTGCCGATCGATCGGAAGGACTTGAACAGGGTCTTGGGTAGAGAGAATTTGGATTGAGTTACAACTTTGGAACTATTTAAGTGAAAACATAAAATTTGCCCCAGCTTAAACTCTTGGGGAAAATGTGGAATTTTATTTTGGTGTGACTGAACCCCAGGGAGAGGCTGCCTACGTATCTTTTCGGAATCAAGTCGAACGTAGTTCAGGGAAATATTTTGTTTTTGTTTTGGTTTTTTTTTATTTTGTTTTGTTTTTCCTCTGTTTTATTTTGTTTTCTCTTTCTTTTGCTTTCCTTGTTCTCTTTTTTCATTTCTTTTTTTCTTTTTTCTTTTTCATTTCTTTTTCTTTTTGTCTCTTTTTGTTGCTTTTTGTTGCTTTTTTTTTTCAATAACACTTTTAAGTTCCAAAGAGGGTAATCAAAAGAAGGTAACCGGCTCAAAGGGTTGGCAAAAGGGTTAATGGTGTTTGGGTAGCGAGAATGAAAGCCTTCGTCATCCCAACCGAAGAACATTTAATGCTATATGGAGGATCAAACATAGTACCCTTTGACTGCACCTGCATTGACAGTTGTCTCAGGGACATTTTTTTCGATGTATCCCAAGTACAAACGAACTCTTTTGGCAGTACTCTGGTTGCAATGAATGGACCTTTCCAATCTGAACCAATTTCCTTTGGCTGTTCCGATTCATTGTTTTGTTTCCTTGACCTAACTTCATTTGCATTCTGATCATTGATTCATTATTTCGAGGTCTGACAGCGCTTTGGGATCTTTTGACTGCATCTGCGTTGACAGTTGTTTCAGGGACATTTCCTTCAATGTACCCCAAGTATAAACACACTCTTTTGGCAGTACTCTTGTAGTAATGTATGGACCTTTTCCGATCTGAACCAATTTTCCTTTGGTTATCCCAATTGTTTTATTTCGTTGATCTAACTTCATTTGCATTCTGCCTCTTGATTCATTATTTCGGAGTCTGACAGTGTTTTAAGATCTGGCCATGAAGTCCGCAAGCATGTCATGTTATTGAAATCTGCATTTATACAGAACTGAAAGTAGAATAAGAAAAGAGACAAGATTAAGAAAAGAGACATTCTTGGAAAATGAAATATTAATTCCATTTGATTTTTGATTTTTAATTTTTTTTGTTGATTTTTTTGATTGATTTTTTTTTAAAATTTAAAGATAGAGGGGTTTACATCGGAAAGTAAGACAATAAAGTAAAACATCCGGATCACACCCTGAGATAATCCGGACGTAGAAAGGATAGCAAGACTGGCTATCGAGACTCCCATCTGATGGGGGAACTTTCAGGCTTGGCAATCGTTTTTTGGCTTTTCTTCTATCTCGGCAATGGCTGCAATGGCCTTCAGTGCCGGATCAAATTCTTCATCTTCGCAAATCATTCTGACTACTGGCCCAGGGTGAGCAGGCAGGGGATTATTCATCATATTATGGTCTTCTTCATCCCTAAACACTATTGCTTGGACCTCAATGAGGTCTTCCACTGCTCTTTTAAGAGTCCAACAATCATCAGTGTCATGCCCCACTGCTCCTGAGTGGTATTCACATCTAGCATCAGCTCGGTGCGAGAGGGACTCGGGGTTCGGCCGATTTGGGGTCATTGGCTGCAGCAGACCTGTCCTGACCAACTTTTGGAACAAGCTAGAGTATGATTCACCAATAGGGGTGAACTGATTCTTTTGGAAAGGTTCTCTTGGGCGAGTATTGTATTGGGGAACATTTGATTGAGGATTATATGGAGCTTGGTAAGGATGGGCATTTCTGGGAAGTGGAGCTCGATTTTGGGTATAATTTTGTGGCTCCGTGTAAGATTGAACGTTCATCACCGCATATGGAGGCGGTGCCACGGCATAAGAAGCATCATCTTGATAGGGATCCTAGTGTTGTGGGACCTTAGGAAGCATATATGATTGGTTGAATGTCTCGCGAGCCCCCTTCGAACTCGAAACCATCATGGCTCCCTCTTCTCTTTCGTTTTTGTTCATCAAACCCCTTGACCCATTCTGAATGGACTGTGATGTAGCCTTAAATGCAGTTTAACTCAAGATTCGGCCTATTTTCAAACCATTCTCAACCATCTCTCAAGTTTTGATAGCCTCGGCGAACGGTACACCCATAGTAGACATCATGTTCTGGAAGTAATCCGCTTCTTGGGTCTGTAGGAAGACCGTAACCATTTCGGCTTCGCCCATTGGAGGCTTTACCCTGGAAGCTTGCTCACGCCACGTAATGGTGTATTCCCTGAAGCTCTCTGATGACTTCTTCTTGAGATTGGATAGGGAATTCCTGTCGGGCACTATGTCCACATTGTATTGGAATTGTCGGAGAAAGCCCCAGGCGAGGTCGTCCCATATATGCCAGCGAGATATATCTTAGTCCATGTACCATTCAGATGCGATCCCGGCCAATCTTTCTCCGAAGTATGCCATTAGAAGCTCTTCCTTTCCGCCTGCCCCCCCTTAGCTGATTACAGTATCTCTTTAGATGGGATATGGGGTCCCCGTGTCTGTCGTATTTCTCGAACTTGGGGGTTTTAAACCCGAGAGGCAGGTGAACGTGCGGGAACATGCACAAGTCTGCATAGGAAACACTTTTCTGCCCGCTTAGTCCCTGTATATTCTTGAGGCTTTTCTCAATACTTCTCATTTTTCGAGCCATTTCTTCCTGCTTGGGGCTCTTCTTGTCTTGTCCAGGGGTAACTTCATACCGAGGTTGTTGAGGGTATGAGTTGGGAGTAACATGAGTTGTGTCTAGATGGAACGACGATGTTTGAAATGTAAAAGCCGGTGGCTCAAAACCCGGCCCAAAGATTGTTGGCGGTGTCGTGGAAGAGATCGGCGGTGCGGTGAAGATGTTGGAAGACACACCGGAAAATAGTGCCTGGGGGCGAACCTCAGAAGGCCTTCTGGCGAAGTGAGCCGACATAGATGGGTATCCAAATGTGGTAGTCGGGTAACTTATAGGGATGTTGGAGATCCCGCCCGTCCTGGGAAATAATTTTGGGAAACCCAGGATGGTAATGGGTGGTTCCCTACCATTGGACCATGCGTCCCACATTTCCAGCATGTGGCAACACAGAATTCTATTTTCTTCAGCTGCAGCTGATTCAGATGTCGGGATGACCGAGCTTGGGTCATCCACGGAGGAGTTGACGATTGGTAAGTGACTTGCAGATGTCATTTCTACGCTCCATTTT
Organism: Nicotiana undulata; assembly: GCA_005239495.1. Lineage (NCBI taxonomy): Eukaryota > Viridiplantae > Streptophyta > Magnoliopsida > Solanales > Solanaceae > Nicotiana > Nicotiana undulata. The sequence continues at coordinate 52,056 of MDKH01154022.1, forward strand.
GATCTGGTGAAGTACGGATGTGAAGCCAGGTTACCGCAAAACCAATTACCTAAAGACACACCTTTTCAAAGGGAACCACAAAACGTTAGGTTGAGGCATTTGTCACATAGGGAATTGCACATTGGGGGTATGCAATGCACCTAGGCAATTAAACTCTTTCTACATGTTTTGCACCAGTTGTGTGTTTCATCCCGGCTTTGTTTCTCAAATTTGAAATTTATTTTTCGCCCTTTGTTTTTCTCTGTTATTTCTTGTCACTCTTTTCTTTCTTTTTCTTTTCACTCTTTTCTTTATTTTTCACTCAATTTATTTATGTCTATGATCGAATCCGATGGGGATTGCCTACGTATCATGACGCCGCATGAATAAGATCTTGCGTAGTTCGGGAAGATTGAGAATGGAGTAAATAAAGCTAACTCTTTTTTTGAATTTCGTTTATTTTATTTTATGAATCTTTTTAAAAGAAGATAGAAAATATTTTTGGATTTTGATTGATTATTTTACCTAGTTTTATTTTTGTTTTTGAATAAAAGCTTTCAAAAAGGAAGGAAAATATTTTTGGATTTTTTCTTCTGAAAATCTCTTTTTTTTCAGGAGGGAATTAAAGGAAAATATTTTTGAATTTTTTAAAATTGGGGTCTCAAAGAAAGACTTTCCATAAAAGGAAAGAAAATATATTATATTTTTTTGGATTTTTTGTTTTTGAAAATTGTGAAAAATAAAAAGGTAGAAAATATTTTTTGGGGTTTTAATTTGATTTGTCTTCTTTTTTTCAAATGAAAGACTTCTAAAAAAATATTTTTGGTTAATTTTTTTTTATTTGAAGACTTCCAAAAAAGTGATTAAAGGAAAATATTTTTGGATTTTAAAAAAAAAATAGGGGGTCCGGAACCGATGAGGTTTGCCTACGTATCTCACATCCGGTGAGAATCAGACCCGCGTAGTTCGGCAGTTTTGACGGAACCGGGGAAACAAGACTTTTAAAAGACATTCACTTATTTTCTTTCTTTTTTTAGACGGAGTTTCAGATTTCGAATACCTACCTCTCACTCTTTGTTTTTGATTTTCTTTTTTCTTTTGATTTTCTTTCCTATTCTAGAAGCCGGTCAACATGCATGCCGAAACAAATAGATGCCAAGTAGCATGTAAGATGCATCAGGATGGTCTTTTATTTTGGGTTCACTTGTCCTAGACGGACCAACCCTTGTGTTGAGTCCCCTAAGTCAAATGCACGTGATGCAAACAACGCACTTACCAGAGATCCGGCATGAGGTTATGTCATTCTAAGTTTTGAATCCTGGGGTTTTGTTCTAGACCAGACTTACCCGAGCGGACAGCTCGAGCCAAGGTCGGGGCAGCGTACCGGGAATACAGAAGTTTCACCGGCTTTGCAACTTGTCCGTACCTCGTTCTAAAATTTGGATGACTCTAACAGAAAAGAAGTCACACGAGGTGCACACTTCCCACATGATTTAGAAGACTCAGAGAGAAGAAGGGTTTCAGCACAATTTATATGCAGTTTAGATAATATCAAAGCGGTAAATGCGGCAATTAGCACATCAAGTTTAAACACGTAAAATCAGACAATGAAAGCAAAAATATAACAGTTATATAAGCTCGAATTCTTGAACCCTGAACCAGAGATTTTGGGTTCGTTCCCCAGCAGAGTCGCCAGAACTGTCACACCTCCTTTTTCACCCCTGGATTATGAAGGGGTAATAAGGGAATTTTTCCACTTTAAGTGACATTATTCGGATTTGGGATTTATTTTATTTATTCAGAGTCGCCACCCGAATTTTCGACAATGTTCCGGGACACCGTTTATTGAAATCCCAAACCGAGGAATTTTGACTCCGTTTTAAGTTGTCTGCAAACCAGAAATCCGAGTAAGGAATTCTCTTAACCCGGGAGAAGATGTTAGGCATTCCCGAGTTCCGTGGTTCTAGCACAGTCGCTTACTACTAATATTTGGCCTAAATTATCTGATTATTTGCGTATTTTAGCCTATTGTACATTTTGCCTTTTTAAGTTTTAGCCGCTTTTGACATTTATGGATTTATCTTGAAACAAGTCACGATGGCGTGCACTTGTTTGTTTTGGACACGTTATAACTGCGCCACATGAAATGCACCCGCAATTACAACATGTGATTTTATTATTGTATTGAGTTAGAGTCGGGAAAACGAGTTGCCACACCCGAGTGTAGATTACATAGTCATGAATGTGGTCATGACGGTTAAAAGGCCTATTTGAGGCGTTACTTAATTATTCTCTAAGTTTTGAAATTTTATCTAAAAGAGGTATTTTTAGCTTTACGGGATATGTATATAAACCACTTTTGATATTTATGGATTTATCTTAGAACAAGTCACGATGGCGTGCACTTGTCATTTTTAGACACATCGCAACCGCGTCATGAAATGCACCCGCGATTGCAATATGTGATTTTACTATTTGTTTGGAGTTGTGGTCGGGTAGCATAAAATGCAAACCCGAATGAAATTTACATATCGCAACCATGCCACGGGAACCATATCCATAACCACGATAATTTATTAGTACACTGCGCCTAAGGCAAAATCATGTTTGTGATTTTACATGTTTTCCTAAGGTTTAAGATTACATGAAAGGCCCAAAGTTATGGAATAATAGCACTTGTGAAGAAATGTAATTTACTTAATATTGCGATAGAGGGAATGGACAAGTTTTGGCCTATAATGGGAATAGACAAGTTGTTACCTCTAAAGAATTAGGCCTCACTAAACCAAGTCTCGTATGGCCCATATCAGTTAATTCAAACATAATCCACGACCCACTTCTTAAAAAAACCTAATCTTCCTAACCTAATCTTTATTAACTTCGTGATTCAATAAAACTCAACAATCTCTCTAGCTAACGTAATGAAGACAGCATATCAACATGGAATTTTTATCAAAGCAAGAATAAGAAAACAGTTATGAATCACTCAAAAATCAAATGATACAAACTGACAACACCATTCAATTATAAAGTAAGCAGATCTAACCTAAAATTAAGAAATGCCACCACAAATAATATTTCCAATAAGTAACATAGTTCATGCTATTCTCATTTCAGTTAACGAAGGATACGAGCCCACAAACGAAAAAAAATTGAATTTCATGTCACACCTTCTTTTTCACTACTTGGATTAATGAGGGGTAATAAGGGAGTTTTTTCACTTTAAGTAACATTATTTGGATTTGGGATTTATTTATTATTTCAGAGTCGCCACCCGGATTTTTGACGATGCTCCGGGACACCGTTTTGTTTTGAAAATCCCAAACCGAGGAATTTTGACTCTGTTTTGATTTGTCTGCGCCCAGAAATCCGAGAAAGGAATTCTGTTAACCCGGGAGAAGGTGTTAGGCATTTCCGAGTTCCGTGATTCTAGCACGGTCGCTTAACTATTATTATTTGGCCTAAGTTATCTGATTATTTACGTATTTTAGCCTATTGTACGTTTAGCCTTTTAACTTTTAAACGCTTTTGATATTTATGGATTTATCTTGGGACAAGTCACGATGGCGTGCACTTGTTGTTTTTGGACACATCGCAACCGCGTCACATGAAATGCACCCGCGATTGCTACGTGTGATTTTATTATTGTTTGAAGTTAGAGTCGGGGACATGAGTTGCCACACCCGAATGTAGATTACGTGATCATGACTATGCCAGGATGATTTAATTTCTTATTTGAAGCAAAACTTTAGGATATCCAATCACACAATCATATGCCTTGAAACTTTCTAAATTACTAGATACTGAGTTTTCAATTTATCAAATGGTCCAGAAGCTGCGTTCTTAATAAGATGGCAAAGTGATGATTCCCTTTATTGAGATTAATTGATATTGACAGGTCAACAAAGAAAGTTATCCCCTATGTTATTCTAGCTTAAAGCTACAACATATTACTTGTATCGCATTCAAAGATAATTTGATCTATCATATTAGCTATCAAGTAAATGGAACACGCCATGACCAGCCAGATCTATTTGCCAGAAGATGTGTAGAGAAATATAGAGCAATTAAACAAGTAAAATTCACAAAGATAAATCAGTAGGATTCCAGTATCCTTATCAAATAAAGCTGCTTTGTTTTTCCATTACACCAAAAAAGAATCTACTTAACTACACTAATCAGCACAAAAGAATGGCAATAGGCCCCACATGTGCATTATAGAAAGGAAAAAAAACACGAGTAAGCTTTTGGAGATCAACTTTTTAAGTCAGAATAAGAAAATATCAATGTGAAATCCATGTTTAATGCAAGTTAACAGATGAAGTAGCAAATCTTACAAATTTTAGTATTAAATTTCATCGAAACAGAACCCTCATTAACACATTGATGAAACCAGAAACTATCAAAATTAACGTGGCCAACTTAGTTTCGTTCATATCACATCAACATAATAAAACAGGTAACTCAATGAAAGGCTAGTCGAAGTTGCGAAATTTACTTAAAGAGTAGAAGGGAATGAACCTCTTAAAACTAAAAATCACTTGAAACAATGCCATAGCTATAGATGCGGAAGGGTGCAGCGGAGAGAGGAGCAGAACTAAGCTCCCAGATTTCAAGCCAAACATTAATACATAATCATGTCTAAACAAATCACAGATTTCAACAACAACAGGGACAAATGAGTCTTTAATTGTGCCCTTATTTATCATATTGTTTCAGCACCTTCTATTAGATCGAACGAAAAAATGTTAAAACAAACTACTATTGGTTTTCCTGCTGAAAGGTCATATTCAAATTTCAAATTAATATCATTTACGCTTCCAGAAAAAACTATCTGGTCTTTCACTGTAGTTCTTCATCCTCCAGGCTCCAGTATTTACCTATGGCAAGTGTAAAAATTCTAAACAATGTCTCCTTATTCTTTCTTGCAATGTCTCACTTTCTGAAATTGTTAGCACTTTTATGATTGCTTAAATTAAAGTGTTCCTATTCTTCTTCGTATGCTGTTTTGATTTTGAATCATTGAAGTTATTTGATCACCGCCGGAAATAAACCCCGCGGAAGATCGCAGCGACGCCGCTCATGCCCTGAATGCTCTTGACTGTCTTGATCTCTGTAAATCATGCGATCAACTCAATTTCTGCCACATTACTGTTTGGTTTTTCAGGTTGCCTTAATAATATTATTAACTTAGTTATCTTGGTAAAGACCTTGTTTGAAGAAAATATTGTTTTACGAGGCTGAATAATTTATCCAGAACGACAAACGTCTACTTCATTATGTTTGAAAATCTTCATCTAGGAAGGTAAGCTACGTAAGAAAGATAATTTTAGCCAATCTTTTAGTCCTCTGTGCAATAATAGTTGTTCGAACTTTTGACATATCTGAACTTGTAATGTTTCTACGGAAAAAGGAAATCAAGCTCTCTAACAGTCCATTTGAGAGAAAAGGTTTATTTCATCGAGATTAATTAGTTCATGGCGGCAGCCTATATCAAGTTTACGAGAAAATTCACATGTACATAGATCCACAAGTAATTACAGGAGTTTTCTTTTTCTTTCCCTGCGTTTGTTGTAATTTCTTTTTCATTTAAAAGGTGTTTGGCTAAGCTTATAAGTTGGTCAAACTAGCTTATAAGCACTTTTCGGCTTATCTACGCGTTTGATAAAGTTAAAAGTGCTTATAAGTCAAAAATAAGCCAAAAGTCATAGAGCTCGTTTGGTTTAGCTGATCTGAAGTAGCTGATAAACATTCCGTGCTGAAAAGTATTTTTTAAATGCTGAAGCTGATTTAATAAATAAGCAGTTACGTGTTTGGATACAAGTGCTGAAATTGATAATAAGCTTATGTAGTATTTGATAAAAAAAAGTGTTGATTGACTATTTAAGATAAAGCAAATTCTCTATTCTTTTACATATTTGTATCCATGTAATTGTGTATTAATCTTTGAACTGTATGTAATAGACGAGGACATATCAAATTTTTGGTTTATTGCTTTTTATGTGTTGTGGTGATGAACACAATGTTTGTTTCTCTTCAAATATTTTGTCCTATTTTGGTTTATTTTTTTATTGAGAAACTTTTGTCAATTTATTAATTATTATAACTTATGATTATATGCTTATCATAAAAATTATCTTATCTAAGCACAATTATATTTAAAATAAAATGACAAATATAATATGTTGTATTTGAATCGATCTAGAATCTAAAATTTTGAAGAAATTACGCCCTTATAAGTGTAAACAGTTCTAAGGTTATTTAAGTCATATTAACAGAAAAAGAGCTTATCAACACTTTTTTATCAAATAGTGCAACAACTTATTATGAATTTCAACACTTGTATCCAAACACGTAACTGCTTATTTATTAAATCAGTTTCAACACTTAAAAGTATTTTTCAGCCCACAATATTTATCAGCTACTTCAATAAGCTAATCCAAACGCGCTCTTAGTTTTCATTTGTATCAAATAATGGTGCTATTATTATGTAGTGTGCTTGAATTGCCTTTTACTTTTATTTTTGTTTCTTGAGGCGAAGGATGATTCAGGACAGTCTTGTATATGTTTTTTCCCCTTAGCAAAAAGCTTTGTTGCACTGAGTTGAGAATATGTGTTGATGTGTTTATCGCGACATGCTGTCGTTTACTGTGAAAATTGTGCACCTTTTTGCTTATCATGGAGGTCTATTTTCATTGGGCTTATGTGGAAGACTTGAGTGTCTGTAGCACACATATTTGTCTCTTCTTATTTTTTTAGGGTTCCGGAAGCTAATGGGCAAAATCTCTCTATATCTTGAGTATTCATATTTTAATTCGTGATCAATTCCAGAGTCAAGTAAACATTTGAATTTTTTTATTCATAGCCACTGCAATTTGATAACTGTTAGTGGGAATGAGATCGTTTCCTCTTAGCACACTACAAATTACGATGATGGGACTAAACTTCTGAAGTTAGTGTCCATACATAATAAAAGACTACCGAAGATCTATAATGAAAAATGATATTCATTTAAATTCTAATTCTGATAAATAGAGTATTATCTTTTGTGATTTCATCAATAAAAGAAAATTAAATTTATATGTATATATATGAAAATTATAACTATTCTATCTCAACTAAATTCCTTAAAAAATATTGCTTAATTTGTGTATAAGTATCGTTTATAACCGCGTAAAGCGCGGCAAATTTACTAGTTCTATTCAATATTTTCAAATCTCTCAAAAAATACAAATACTTTATAAAAAACGCTAGTCTTCTATGGTCCATTCGTGGAAATCTATGAAAGAAAACACATAATCACCTTCTATTGTTGAGTAAGAGTCAATTTAACTAATCTTTGAAGCTAATATTTTGAAATTAAGATTTAGATATTCAAAAGCTATAGAATAGTACTATAAGAAGCAAGTCTTTTCATGTTAATATAATGAAATGTTTCAAAATGTTAGTCAAAGTTCACACATAATTTGAATCTAGGAAAATAAAAAATTACACATAAATTGGGATAAAGAGGTACATCTTTGCTTAGATGAGCAGTACTGAACATAGGTGACAAATTTCTATTATTATCTAATTTTGCTCCTCTTTCAACCTGTTTTGTGTTAGGATGCTAAATTAGGAAAAGGGTTTTGTGTGTGTGTATAAAAAGAGGAAAAATGAAGAGCCTCTTGTCTGGAGAGGAACTCGTAGACTAGCCCGGACAAAAATGAGTTCAAGATTAAAGAAGCCTTGTAATCCTGTCAATCTACAATCCCAGCCGTATTTCGATCCTCACCGTACTACCCACGTGGTCCACATATGATTTCATACACGTGGTAGACTCTTATATAAAATACAAAGAAGATATGAACAAAATCTACACACGCTGGCGAAGCCAGGAAATTCAATAAGGATGTTCAAACTTTTATTATTGGGTTATATAAGAGTATTCAAAATCTATTTTAATCAATAATAAGTAATATTGTACCTTATACGAAAATTTTTTGGCGAAAGGTGATCAATTGACCACCGTTGAAGGAACGTAGCTTCGTCCCTGGATAGAGTGCTCTTATATAAAATACAAATAAGACAAATTTGTAGTAAGTTTTATATATATATATATAGAAATCAAAATTTGTTATGCTAGGGACAATCTCATAAAGTATAAATTGTCCCACATTGCAAAATCGAATATTTTGATCATGATGTGATCTTACTTCTTAAACCTAGAGGTACTTATACCAACAAATTTTCCAAAAAGAGGTATTGCCCAATAAGAGCCTTTTATACAACTGAAAGTAGTCGTCAAAGGAAATGATTTGATAAATGAAAGTAATTCCTTCTCTTTTTGAAGTAAAGGATATTATATGATCTTCAAAACATTAAGGGTGTGTTTGGTACGAAGGAAAACAGTTTTCGGAAAATATTTTTTAATATTTTTATGTTTGATTGGCTTAAATTTTTTAGAAAATATTTTCCTCATCAATTCATTTTCTTTCAATTGGAGGAAAATGTTTTCCATATCAAAGATAAGGGAAAACATTTTCCAAAACTCCTTCTTAACCTTCCCCACCTTATTCCTTACCCTCACACCCCCCTCCACACCCACACCCACCCACCTAACTCCACCCCATGCCCTCTCTCAAAAAAGGTTTTTTTCGTCACCACCCACTCACCCCCTTTTTTTACTTTTTTTTGTAATTTTAAAATTTCTATTTTTTTTTCTGCAACCCCACCCCACCCCCTGCCCCACTTCGGATAAAAAAAAATTTTACTTTTTTTTGTAATTTAACATTTCTGTTTTTTTTTTCTGCACCCTCACTCCCAACCCCCACCCTGCCCCCTGCCCCCTCCCCTCACCTCGAGATTTTTTTTTTTTATATATATTTTCAGTTTTACTTTTTTCATCTTTCGGTTTACAGGTTCAAATTTTTACAAGTTCTAAATATATGAGTTCGGAGGTTTTTGTGTTTCGAAGTTTACGGGTTTGAAATTTCGCGGTTTCGAAAGTTTTGCGGTTTAGAAGTTTATGAAATTTGTGGGTTCGGAAGGTTGTTGGTTCGAAAGTTTATGGCCTCATGTTTATTGTATCAAAATTATTTACGAATACTCTTGAGAAAATATTTTCCTTGATTTGCGTACCAAACACCAAAAAATGAATAATATTACTACTTGTTTTCCAAGAAATATTTTCCTAAAAAACATTTTCCTTTATACCAAACACACCCTAAAGGAAGTCGAATAGTAGATCATTAGATTTTTTTCACAAGTAAATTAAAGGACAGTATTTGCTTAAACCTTCTTTTTAATTATATGTTGAGTTGAGGGTTGAAGGCTTCCTCGATAGTTACAATACGATGTTACTGAGAGTAGATTTATTTATGTAAAATACAATACAATAATATTATATTGTTGAAAATATTGAACTAAAAATCATAACCAAACAAGTTGATGAGTTTAGTAGTTAAAACCAGTTTCGGAATATTGTGATTAATTATTAAAAATATTATGTTGGGCGTGCAGATAAAACCAGGTCTAAGTTCATATGCAGATGATCCAAATGCTGCAGCACTTTCTTTAAAGCCTCTTTTGGACAAAGCTGAAGGTGTTGTTCCTAAAGATTTGCAGCCTGAAACACCCCTTAAACTTGGAGTGAGCTCTATTTATTTATATTTCCTTCACAACAGAAGCTTTTAGTTTCATTATTTATATAGAATTCTCAAATAATTGCTTCTTATATATATTAATGTCTAAACGTAAACACAGGCAACTGCTGGTTTGAGGTTATTAAAAGGTGATGCTGCTGCAAAAATATTGGTCTTCCCTTTTTCTTTTCATTTTTCCAAACAAATTTCCAGAAAAATTATCCTCCGTTATACTAATTCAAAATCAATATTTGTCTTGTTAAGGTGAGGGATTTATTCAAGAATGAAACTAGTCTTAATTACAAGGCAGAATGGGTTTCAGTTCTTGATGGTACTCAAGAAGGTTCTTATTTTTGGGTAAGTCACATCTATCTATCACATGCATGCATGGTTAACCCGCACTCACTTACACACAATAGTTATGCATTCAATTTTCACTCTTATTCTTCCATTATCCCCTATTTGAAAAATATAATATTCAATTGGGATAGAATAGATATTCGATATTAATTACTCCCTCCGTTTCACATTAAGTGAGATAGTTTGACTGGGCACAGAGTTTAATAAACAGGAGTAGACCTTAAGTACCAATTTTGCCCTTAAGGGCCCACATGCTCACTTTTTATAAAATCATGATAAAGTAGATATTAAGTCAAATGTGACCCACGTGTCCCATCTTCTCTGCAAAAGTCAAAAAACTTTTCCTTCAATACTCATAGTCTACTGGCTACTCTAAGATCAAAGGTACAGTGCGTGAAATTTCTAACGTAAGTCTAATTTCTTACGTGTGTGAAATTTCCTCAATTCTTGTGGCGCCAAAAATTATGTCTGTTTCATTATTGTGGCGCCAAAAATTCTCCTTTTTAATTAGGTGAAAAGCTTGTCTATTTATGCAGAGATATTTGAGATTATTCACTTATACTTTCATTATTTCTCTTCATAATCCTGTTTTATCTCCTGATGTTTCTAATTTTCTCTTACATTCTGATTATTTTCTTTAATCTTTTTTTATCTAGCATATGTGATTTATGATACATAAATGAGTGACTCGCAATTAGACTCAACTATTAGAAAAAGAGGGCTAAAAATTAAGGAGCGGCATGCTATTATCGAATGGCTTTTGAAGGAAAGCAAAAATGGAGTTGTTAAACATGGGTCTTTAAAGGAAGCCATAATTTTATTTAATACTTCAAGGAGTACTGTGGAAAGAATTTGGCAACAGACAAAATTAAGTGTCGCTAACGGTACTCCATTAAATGTGTCTCCGCATATTGTAGGCAAAGCTGGGAGAAAAAGAATTCATGTCGACATTAATATGGTAAAAGAAATTCCTCTTTGTCGCCGAACAAATATTCGATCTTTGGCATGTGCTATGAATATGTCAACGTCAACTATTTTTCGACGCATCAAAGAAGGGTCTATAATGTCACATACCAATGCCATAAAGCCTCATTTGACGGAGGAAAATAAGAAGGCAAGACTACAATTTTGTCTATCAATGATTGAGTCTGGTACGCTAAATTCAAATCCTATATTTTCAGACATGTTTAATTATGTTCATATAGATGAAAAATGGTTCTTTTTGTCGAAAAAATCTGAAAAGTTCTATCTTCTCCCTGAAGAACAAGAGCCAAACCCATATAGATCTTGTAAAAGTAAAATTTTCATAACAAAAATTATGTTTATGGCGGTTGTTGCGCGCCCTAGGCTTGCTGAAGATGGAACTGAGTTATTTTCAGAAAAATAGGAATATTTCCTTTTGTGTTCAAGGAACCTGCCAAAAGGAATAGCAAAAACAGAGTAGCTGGAACTTTAGAAACAAAGCCTATTTTATCAGTCACTAAAGATGTCACTAGGACTTGTTTAATTGAAAAAGTTCTTCCAGCGATTCGATCAAAATGGCCACTTTCGCAGTCAAATGCTCCTATTTTTATCCAACAAGATAATGCGAGACCTCACCTTAGTGTTAATGACTTTCAATTTACCGAAGCTGCTCGGCAAGATGGATTTGATATTAGGCTTTGCTTTCAACCTCCTAACAGTTCAGATTTAAATGTTTTGGACCTCGGATTCTTCAGAGCTATTCAATCTCTTCAACATCAAATGGCTCCTAAAACTATTGACGAGTTAGTAAATGCAGTCGAAAAATCGTTTAATGACATGAAAGTTAAACAGCTGAATCATGTGTTTCTGACTCTACAATCTTGCATGGTTAAAGTGATGAAAGATAAAGGTGGAAACAACTACAAAGTACCACATATGAAAAAAGACATGCTAGAACGACAGGGAACTCTTCCTACTCAAATTTGTTGTGACATTAGTATTGTTAATGAAGCTCTAGCGCTACTTTAAGCTAGAGTAATAGATCAAGGTTATCTGCAACTTATTTTTGTAAAGTTCGGCTCTGTTTTGTAGCATTGGGCATCATGTAGTTTTTGTGTAACCTTTATTTCTATAAAGACTTTGTAACCTCTACTTTGGAAATATGGTTAGCTTGCACTTTGGTATGGTGTAAAGATAACGAATTCCTTATTGAAATTACTTGTTGGTACCTTCAACTTTTTGAAGTTTTAACAAGAAATAGGAGTATAAAATTTCATTAGTGCTTTTCTTTCTCTTGAGATGCTAAAATGATTTGGTTAGAGAGAAGATTGGACTTCTATAATCGTGATGGTTTAGACTAAAATCCATTTTATAAGCAATTGCAGATTTTTTAAAATATAATGATGTTGTTCGTCAGCATAGGTCATTTTATAACTTCAATCAATGTGTCTTTATTGGTAATTTGGGATAAAAAAATGAAGCACCAAAGTAAGTTACATATGGCCCGCAATATTCCAATTTAGAGGAAAATAATTGTAACTGTAGCGAAAAATATGAAAGAACCAAAATGGAAAAAGCCCCAACATCTGACAAACTTTTTAGTGGCTTCACTTTATAAACATTTGACTTTTCAACCCAACCTAATAAAGTTACATACTCCTATCACAAACTATTTACTCTTAAATTTAGTGGGTCCGTGTCAGATTTTTGATGGAGAGATGGTAAGGGTAATATTGGTATCTCAAAAGTAAAGGATTACCAAATTTAGAAATGTGTTATTTATTTTGGAACAGACTAAAAAAAAAAGTACCTCATTTAATATGAAACGGAGGGAGTAGTATATTATTACATCATTTTTTCTTCTTTTTTTTTGCTATCCGATACAGGTTGTCTTAAATTACTTATTAGGAAATATGGGTAAAAAGTATGAAAGAACAATAGCTACAATAGATCTAGGAGGTGGATCAGTGCAAATGACATATGCCATCTCAAAACAAAGTGCTTCAAAGGCTCCCAAAGTAGTAAATGGAGAGCCTTTTGTTCTAAATAAAACTCTTTTGGGGGCTAATTATCACCTCTATGTTCACAGGTAACTTTAGTAAAATAATTCTTATTTTTCTTAAACTAATAGTAATTTACCTAATATGATTTGTTTGTAGCTATTTGAACTATGGTCAATTAGCAGCTAGAACAGAGATTCTCAAAGTTTCTGGAAACACATCAACTAGTCCATGCATTTTGGGAGGTTATAATGGTAACATTAGTGCTATCATAAGTTACATATTAACCCCAATATACATAATATTATACTTATTTTATGGGTTTCGAGTTCATTAGTTGGATCATGTGTATTTTCCATTTATTTGTCTCCTTATTTCACGAAATATTTCTACTAATTTTTCGCAAGTACTATCAAGTCCCTCTACGTTTGAATTTGACAAACTTACTTGAGTAAAAGACATTTGCAATTATCAAAGAGCAACTACACAAGTCATTATTTAGTCTTTCGTTTTTCTGTTGGTTCTCAACATTATTTTTTTCTTTCTTTCATTATTTGTCCTTCTTCTTTATCTTTATATTTGTTGTTGCATTTGGCACGGCAGAAAACATTTTTCAATAACGACCTTTCTAATAATGACTTATTTTCTCAAAATTATTTGTCTGAAAAACGTTGTGGATGTGTTTCGTTAGAGAGTGAATAAGATTTCCTAATACTAGTGTTTTAATGATATTGTTTGACTATTGGTTGGAGCAGCATTATGAAAGTTAATAGTTGAGATAGTAAAAAATAATTTTCGCCTTATTTTCCTTCTTTTCGTGTTCATTATTTCTTTTACATAGCTGGTATACATAGATTATACACTACTATACATGAATACATATATTATACATAAATTATACTTCCGCCAGATATTTTTTGTTTAAGTCGTTGGATGAGCAGTTTTTTCTTTTTAACATAAAACTATGATTTGTTTAAGGTTACTACACATACAATGGGGTGGCATACAAAGCATCATCACCACGAAATGGTTCAAGCTTGAAGAAATGTAGGACATTAACTAAAGAGGTTGTTAGAACTCTGTATTTGTAAAATAATTCTGGAAATAATAAAATAACATAAACAGAAATGT